>NCQV01050467.1:0-12693 GCA_002740545.1 Lophocereus schottii
TTGATGGTGGTTTGACACCTTGGTAAAGGCTTACGCTCGAGGGGGAGGTCGTGTGTTGATGTGGTGTGAAAGAGACTCATGCGTGAGGGGGAGTTTGTTAGGAATATCATACATGAGTAAAGAAGTCCCACATCGAAAGTTTGAAAAGAAAGGTCATGGTATATAAGTCAAGTGGGCTACTCCTCCTATTGCCAATTGGTTTTAGGATGGAACCTCACTTGGACTTGTTACCATGGACCTTGGTTGAAGTGGGCTCCTTCCTTGGATCTCCCTAACATCAACTATCCGTATATCGAATTTCCTCCTTCCGTGGCATACTAAGGACTAGTGAGGAATCAAAATGTGGAGATACAGCACAAGTTGTTTGAGTATACCAGACAAACAAAGTTAAGGAGCTTCTAACAATTAGCCAGAAATAGTGGAGTATTTTTCTATGTAACCAGTATTAAAGCAAAGAGGCTCAATTTATAGATGGAAGAAAGTTACGTAACTGTGAAAGATAGAAGGAGCTTATCTCAAGGAAATAAATCATCAGCAAGCTAGAAGGAAGTGAACATTACGGGGGCTAAAAAACAAGGAAAATATTGCAACGCATGCTTGCCAAATTAAGTAATCGGATTTGACCTGAAGAGAATTGTCAACAACAGCCCAACCCATACTCATGCCTATAACCCAACCCGACAATTTGGTGCTTTAAAAACAATGGTAAATATCGGAGTTGCTTCAAATTAAGAGAGACAAAACCATCTCACTTCCAAAAAACACGCCCATACCTATGGAATTTTCAAATGGGAAACCAGAGAAATTTATCACCAAAACAAAAATTCAATGAATTTTTATGGACGTTCGACAAGATTTTCCACGAACCTAAAATCTATCAAAACATCTGACAGATTTTCCGACAGCACTTCCCATAGTTTTTGCGACGAATTTTACGATAGGTTTTTTTGACACTGCATTTTTTTGTGCGGTTGTGAAAATTGATCCAAAGAGTGTTCGATCGATTTTCCAATGGAGTACAACCATCAAACATTTTGTTAGAAACCTTTTTTAGGGGAATGTTTTATTATTTCACTTAAGAAAAGTTAGTCAATAAATAGGAATTTCCACCTGTTTAGAGTGTCTAGACCAAGAGATATTAATGTGCATACTAATGATATACAAAAAAAGAACCAAATTAACATACCTAAAAAGTTGATTTCAAGTGCCATATACCTAAAATTCATTTCAACTACCATAGTAGCCAAGTCATGAAAGAAAGATAACTGTTTCTAAACATAATATGATAAATGTGAAATTATTTATAAGAAAACTAAAAACATCTTGAAACTCGCTAGACCTGCTATGTAGAGTTCAAGAGATGGCTACTGTCCTTATTCTCATCTTGGTAGTCCTGCTCATCAAAGTCCCTGTTAGCTTGGTGAGACGACGCGTGTGCTTCCTTTTTAAGGAATCTCCAAAATTTCTTTATCATGCGATTGGTCTTTCTTTATTTCTTGACAATTTCAGCTATGGACTCTACATGTTTGGTAATAATCTAGTTAAAAAGTTGTTCTCTATGGATGAAGTGCTAGGCCGACAAATGGTGTGCTACAACACCATTAGAGTTGATTTTTTCAAGTTGACCCCCTCAGTGCCCAAACCATACAAATAACACTTCTTGCCAAGATTTTTTCTTGAATACCTAATTCCTTTAGAGTCATAGCCGACTGTTGAGAGCCCTTTCCTATGATGGTCTGAGTGTATCCCCCATTTCTTGTGATATTCCTACTCCAAGTGTTAATATCATGTAATTATTACAGACTAAAACGAAAGGGTACTATAAGAATGTTTGAGTTTTAGATTGGAACTAATTTTGAAGACTTCCTATCGAATCTTTAGCTTTGAAGTGAATATTCTTAAACAATATTCGATATCGAATCTTTAGCTTTGAAGTGGGTATCCTTAAACTTTGTTCAAATGTGGGTTCCCTACTAAATGACTTTACGTACAAGAAAAAAACTACAAATATGCTCACTACAATGTTGTAGCCGACCACACGCCTTTTCTTTAGTTAATGTGGAATGAGCCACAAATATGCACTAAAGGTCTAACACCTTCTATGTCACTCATTCGATTCTTTTTGTTATCTTCACTCGATTTCTTGAACTTCTCATCATGCTTTGAATGCGGAACTCTTTCTCTGAAAATAGTCGGCAGCATGTAATACGACCTTTTATTGTATCTCTTAATATACTCAAGCATGTCTTTATGGCAAGCTCTACCTAAAATCCCAACAAACAAAGCACAATAATAAAGGGGTTAGGATGAAAAAATTAATCACAAAATTCAGAACATTTTGGGTGAAACTATCCTTAAATTCATTAAACCAAAAGTCTTGCTAGAATTGTGGAATATCTTCCTATGTGGCCCATTGTGTGGGTACCTGATTTTGAAGATCTCAACTATTTTATGAACTACTTTATTGTATAGAATAAAGTTCGGTAAAAAATTAGAAATCTTAAAATTAGTCCATATATATACTTAAAAATTATGTAATAACAAATAGGGAATTCTTAATTAACTTACATATCACCATTAGGTTGTGGGTAGATCTTGTTGTCCATCCTGGCATATTCACTTTCTAGCAGGGCTACGTTTATCTCTTTCTGCCTGTTCATTTTGGAATGATGGCTTACCATTCTAGGCTAATTGAGAGGATGATGATTGTCGTAGTGTGGACAAAAAGTGCCAAACTATTGATAAACAAGTGGAGTAGTGGTAGTGCCACCAAAGTAGCAAGGATTAGGGATACAAATAGGTGGATTTTCTCTAAGAGTTTGATTGAATTGCACTGTGTTAATGCTAAATCACATACCCAATAAGTGTAATGAAAGGTACGGTGCTGGTTAGAAGTGCCACGAAAAAAATTTGCACATGGCCGACGTTAAGGCTACCTCCGAATAGGTTAGTATTTATTTGTCTTAGAAGTTTTGCTACCTCTGTGCCGTCGACCGAGGTGCATTGTGTCTTATCCCTCTAGCCCAGCATTCCTAACATTTCAAGATTTAATGCGTCCATCATTTGTTGTACACATCTGACAAACAATAAGCATGGTGCCCAAAAAACTGACACCAATACGCACCTTGACAATGTCTTAGGATAAAAAAAGAATCTGTACAACTTAGAATTTTATCAAAAAATATTAACAATCCCATAACTTACTAAAATCATGTTGAAATGAAGTATGTATTAACAATTTATGAACCTAAATTCAATCAAGTAACATCCTCCTGCTGCTTATCCTTCTCCTCCTCCTCATCATCCTCATCATCATTTTGCAATCTTGTATCTTCTTTTTGAACACGTCTTCATCCTGATCCTCATTCTCCTTCTTCCTTCACGTCATCTTCACCAACCTGATCCTTGCCCTTGTCATGTTCTTCCTCTTCCACATCCGTAACAAGCTCATTAGGCAATACGGTTTCATAAACTAATATATGACAATTGGACATCCGCATTAATGTTTGTCATTCCTTTCTTTTGATAGGCAAGTTCTAAATGACCTTCACCTTAAGGGGCACCACAAGGTTTGCTTAGTACAATGACCCATCAATTTATTTTCTTTAGTTTCCCATTGGGGTACTTAAGATATCCTACTTGAGTTTCATGGTGAACATTAATGGGTCAAACTTCCTAGATCATCGAACGTGATTAACTTCTTGATAGGGAGAAAATTTTGGATAGCACAAGCCCCAAGCAACATCTGGTTTGAACCACTCATAGTTAAAAAACACACATCTTTGAATTGATTCTCCTGAAAATTCAAGGTGCATTACCTCATGAAGGATGTGTATTAATCCCCACCAGACATCATCATCTTCACAAGTTCCTTTACGCATGTACACCCCAGGATTGTACTTGGCTTTACCTTGATTCCTAGCCTTTTTACAAAACTAAACACCATTAGCCTTATACCTATGAAAACATTCAACTAGCACGATAGGTCCATGTAACAACTGAAGAAAAAAAAATTTACCTCTTATCATAAAACGCTTGGTAAGAATGAGCCTACAAGTGTAATACATTTTTCATTTAAGACTAGAGCATTTCAAATGAACTTATTTTGACTGCATATATACTTAATTTTGAAAGGGCTTACATTGTACTCAAAGTACTGTGCAAAGTTAGACTCAATAAATTAGTCAACCTACTCAACAATGGCATCTGGGTTATGACCTTGAAGTTCATGTCTGAAAATCTATAATTAAAAGTATTAATTAATTCCTTGTATTTGTGAACAATAACTTGAAACTTTTGTGAATGATAAACTTATTCTAGCTACCTAAAGCTGAACTTCATACAATTTAGTACAGATATGAAGGCGAGCAACCCATTACCCCAGCTCTATAAAGTATCTTGTGCCACATTATCCAAAAGGAATTCCCATAGGACAGAACACCAAAAATTTTGACTTTTGTGGTTGAGATTGCTGTATGCCCTCATTCACTTCAACTTTAAAGAATGCAAGTTTGACTGACAGTAGTACTAAAAAAATATTTATCTCAAATGTTAAGTATGAGGCTTTTGAAAGGGCCTTACTATTAACTATGGGCGTTGTCCAAGCAAAGTTCCTCTCAAAAGGATACATCGAAATTCTTCCTACATGGTCGCTGTAAGAAATGTAGAAGTTAAAGCATACAACATTTCATTGGAAGATCACACGGGACCGACATTATAGACAATTTTCCCTGTTTAGATAGCAAGTATATTAGCCCTCTAAGAATAATCAAACCAAGATGGCTTTCGCCTATATTCCAACTATAAGGTACTATTTTGGTGTAAGCAAATTGGACTTGCAAACATTCAATGAGTACTCCACTCAGACAACATTTCATACGCGAAGAAGTCATTGATAGTCCACATTAATAGAGCATGCAATTTAAAAGTTTGTTCACTTGAAACATCGTATTATCCACCCTTAATATCTGATAGCATTTTCAATTAATCAATTAAAGGTAGTAAGTTAACATCAATTTTGTTATGCAAATATGCTAGACTAGCATAACATAATTCAAAAACATGTATGGAGTGGTCATGCATGCGTCTTTGGGTTAGTTGTAAGGTGTAACAATAATAAGCCAACAGACATAAGTGTGACTACAAACTGGTGTGGGATTCCTAATCTTACATTTTGAGGTTCTGTTGTGAAATTGGGTGTGGTCAAAATACTTCCAAGCTTCCCCCTCTTCAAGATTTTGAAGAGCACTCAACTGTTGGCGGTGCTCATAGTGCCATCTTATGTACGTGGTCAGCTTAGATTAAAAGAAGCTCGAGGTGAAGGAGCATGCTATTTTGACTTGAGACGTACTTTTACTCAAAACTGCTTGAAAATCATTTTCAAACCATATTTTTGATAAATAAATTAGATGATAGTATTAGACAAAGTAATTAGACATCAAAACAAACCATACTATAGTATCTTATATTGGGTTCATCAGTTCTGAAGACATTATAGGAAGGACAAGAAAAAAAAAAGGAAGATGATGATAGTTGACAGCATATTAGGACAGAAGCAAAGTATATTCCTTAATCATTCTTTCCATATCACTGGCATTGATGACATCATGTTTTGCATCTAGAGCAAAGAAGAGACTGATATAGACTAGTCGTCGAAAAAGTATGGGAAAAGATTGGCCAACCATGTCTTTATTAAAACACTGTACAAGCATTCAGTTGTAGCTAATCCTCCATCCAAAAATTTTTGAATAAGGGTTCTTCAATTTAGTCTATACTCGAAGAAATTACATGCAATTAGATAAGGATTTCTACCCAAAATTAAACAATATAGCAAATGTAAGTGTCAATCTAAATGTATTTGTATTTTTCCGTGGTGTGCATCCCCTTTTCTCTCTTTCACATGATCGTTTTCCATAAAGTGCAGACTTGGTCGTTTGGATCGTCAGTCTGAAGTGTAGAGAAGCATGGGTTTAAAGAATAAGTTGGGCTTGACCCTTTACAAGGCATACTAGGTTGGGCTTCGAGCTTTTATGAGCCTAGGAGCGCTTGGGCATGCGTTTTTAGACACAGGTGGTCGGCAATACTTCTTGAGGGATACAATCTTTGTAGTGTAAGGGATAAAGGCAAGTATTTGATCCCTCCATGTGGTACCTCCTTATATCTACCATGACTAAACTTTTGTAGCAATCATCTTGCATGTCCAGATATGTTCCACGTAGATGGAATTTCATCATCCTTATAGTAAAGCATGCGATGATTCAGATAATAGTCAAATTTTTGAAATGCCAAACCTAAATCTATCATTTTTCTTAGAAGTTAATGATAGTTCTTAGGAATACAATTTTCAGCCAGATAGTATCCTTCATTAAACCAACCACTTCACTAAAACAATGTTGAGACATGTTGTGACTTAATTCCATACTAAGTAGCCTTGCTGATGTTTCAAGCTCAGATATGTTGCATCCTTCATACAAGGATTGCTGGGGGTTTGTAGCACGAGAATCACTTGTGTTCATTTGATTATCTTAAAAGGCATCATGAAGCATATTCTCTATCTGATTCCAATTACTTGCATTGTAATCATGACTAATGGTTGTGCCATTGCCTCCATGATGCATGTCATAGTTATAACTACCATGTATATGCTTTATAAACTAGTTGAACCCCTTACTTCTGAACATTCAGCCTCCCTATCAATTATCCAATACCAATATACCTTGACAAACTCCTTCACGTGTAAATGGGAGTTCAGGACATTAGATGTATAGTATTGCGTCTTCTTGCACTTCACATATTGATATCTATAAAACTTGTTAATCTTATGCTTATATTGGTTTTTTTGTGAATCTATAAATTATATTTACTCCCTCCAATCACTTCTCTCTAAGCCCAAGCCTAATAGGCTTTCTCCTCCTATACATCCGTTGTTTATGCAACAACCCTTTCATATATTTACTAAACATGATTGTTTCAATGGTGTATATAGTACAATTAGTTTGAAGAGTAATCTTTACAAATAAATTTTGCTTCTAATATGTCAAACAATACAAATTTTTAATACATACTAACAAACACATTCATGCATGAATACTAATATGAGGCACAAGTACACAAATATATATAGTTAAAGAGGAATTAGAAGACTTGGAGAAGAAGACATCTTACAAGAAAAGGAAACCCTAGCAAAGTTATGCTTAATATATACTCCTAATCTCCTTCACCGCAAGGGACACAAACCCCCTTTGGCTTCCCACACGCAGCATCATGACTTTGACCTCCTTCCTAGACGCCTACCCCATCATTCAATATATATCAACTAAAGCAGCATCTTCATCAGCGGCTTTCATCATCTTATCAAAGTAATGATTTTTTTTTAATTTTATAAGTTTAGTTGTCATTAAACATGAATTATTTGGGTAAATTATGTATTTTAATTGATAATATGTGCGAGTAATTTTTATGTACTTAGTATAATCTATTTGAAACTATACCAAAGTAATTATTTTGAAACAAGTTTTATGCTTTATTAGCTAATTGAATTTTATTCTATGATTCTATAAATGTTCGTATTTATTGTTTATGATATTTGTATTAGATTAATTAAAATACATGCTAATTAGTTTAATACAAATTCATATGATAGTTTAAAAGGCTTAGTACGTAAAAACTATAGTCTTACAAGTATCATCCTAATTGATCATGGATGACTCAAACCCAATCAATTTACTAGTAAATTGATTACAAAGTATTAGATGATATTTTTCTAATACTTAATTCTCTATTTTGAATAAATCTTTACACTGGTGTTAGGGTTATCAAAATTAGTAAGGTTTATATCAGGGCTGTAACTAAATAAACTATAATATAAGAAAAATCAGGAAAGATCCACTGGTGTATATCTTCTATAGTCTAACTTATAGATAAATCGATTAGTGTGTTGATAATAAATATTAATTTGCATGGTAGATATAGATTATGCTAAGTGTATTTCACAACTTTGTTGCTTTTTAGTTAATTCTTTAGTTTGCGAATTTAACTCTTAAATTTATAGATTTTAATATTAATTTTGTTTACCTCGCAAAAGAGTAGTGTTTTAGGAGTGTCTTAGTAATTTAGATTAGTTATATTTTGATCTTTAGTGTGATTAAATTCTCAGATTTATTTCTATTTTACCGTATATTTACCAATTTGTTAGAAATTAGGTTAAAAATATTCTCTTTTGTGTTTTTTCATGTTTTATTCCATTTTAGGGTTTATTTAGTATCCTAATCTACTAATATTTAATTTTGGAATTTTTGGAATTATTTCACACTTTTTCAAAATTATTTCGTGAATGGAATACATGTAGGTTTTTACTTTAATAAATCTAAAAATTTTATTTTTAGTTTTTATTTTTGGTTTTTAGGGTTTTATTAAGTCTAGAAAATTATATTTTATAATTTGAACAAATTCATTATTTGTTTGGTATTTAATTAAGTGCAGTTTATTATTTTTGTAATCTCATATTTTATTTTCTGTTTTAATTTTCTACACTTATTATCTATTTTTATTTTTCTGAAATTAATTACATATAATTATGGGGATATAAATTTGTGAATTTTCGTAATATTAATTGAGATTATTTTCTGTGATTTTTGATATTAATTTTCTACTTGTTATTTTCGGTTTTAAGTTTCAATTTAATATTGTGTGATTATTTCTATTTTTATTTCTCCAGAATATTTAGGTGAGGTATCGACTATTTTTATTTCCAAAATTAGGGTTAGAATATTCAGGGGTATTAGTAAGAAATTTTTCAGACTTTTACTTGTTTAATTTGATTTGTTCTAGCAATTAAAAGAAAAAAATAAAATATATTAGAGTAGTAAATTTAATTAGATTTAAACTAGCTTACTATCATAATCTTTTCTTGTGGAAACAATCCATAATTTCCTATGCGGTAAAGCTTATTTATAAATCAAAATAGTGCTTTAATTTGTAGCTTTACGATAAAATTTACACTATCCTATAAGCTAAGTGAGTATGGTTTTTTTAGGGCTAATGCTAATTACTCACTTTTCATTTACTGTAAAGGTGATATATTTATGCATTACTAGTCTATGTGGACGAGATAGTGCTTATATCTAATAAAGCTGCTACTTTAAAATTATTCAAAATCTACCTCCATGCACCTTTCAGTATTAAGGACTCAGGTTCTTTGAAATATTGGCATCGAGGTGGCTCATCGACCCAAAGAAATGTTACTTTGCCAGCAAAAATACGCCCTTGGAATCATTGATGAGTGTGGGCTTTTAGGAGCAAAACTTGTTGAGTTTCCCATTGAAGAGAACCACAAGCGGGCGTTAGCCACAGGACTAGCGCTGATTGATGTTAAAAGTTACATATGCGTGGTAGGGTGCCTTATTCATCTTTCCAAAAGACTTCTGTATGATTCGTGATTCGTATATAATAAACTTCCCCATTTTCTATTAAAAAATAAGAATACTTGCTCCAAATTACTTTCAGTCGTGCGCACCATTATCAAGTCTTTCTCCTCTTCCATGGTCCCCACCCAAGTAGACCCTTGGAATTTCCTTTTTCTTTTAAATTTTTGTGGAGTGCAAAGAGAGTGGAGCGCCAGAGGCGGCTTACAAGAATCCGTGATCCACATGTTAAACATTTGATATAGAACCTATATGTAGATAGCTTAGATTTCCATGAACCACCAGGGCTTATAAATAGGCAGCATAGCTTCACCCAACTAGCTCATTCACAACCATCAAACCAATATCCCTTAAAACGAGAATTTGCCCTTTTGGTTTTCCTTTCGTGGATTGCTCTAGTGCACTGCAACCATGTCCAATTCCGTTGTGCGAAAATCCGAATGCGTAGATGAGTTAGTCGACCCAAGCAACTTCTCGGATGCTCCCGCTGAGAGAGTGGCTTATGTGTGTCATGAACTCGGCCAACATAAAGGGGTTAACATCTCCATCGAGGCCTCCAACACTTTCGCCTTCCAGAACCCTGAAGAAATGACTCTTGCCGTCGAAGGCGAGCTCGGTCCTGATGCCGGCGTCTATGTCTATAGCCGTAGCTTCAACCCCACTGTTGAAGTTCTGGGTCGTTACCTGGCGGCCATGGAAGCCACTGAAAGTGCATACTGCACCTCTAGCGGTATCTTACTCCACTTTATTGTAAATGGGGTTATTTAATGTCTGTCGCTACGCATGGGATTTCTTGCATTAATTATTTCGACGTCGGGCTTTTTCACTCAAACCTTACCACAAATTGATCTATTGCTTATCATGCTTAACCACCCTTTAGTAACTAAGTGTTAGCTGTTTGTACCTTTTGACTTAAATTTCTAATGAAAACCAATAGTTTAAAATGAAAGGAGTTTTTGATCCTTATCTTTTGACGCTGCCAAAGAAGTAAGGTGTATCCTCTAGGATGCAGCAGCTATTTTCCTGTTAGTCGTGTAGTGCTTATTTTATATTACTTTTTTTTGTAAGAGCGTTGCCCAACTAATAATCGGAAAAAAAAAAGGAGTAAGGAGGTCTAGTAAGAGCACTAAATGCAAGGCAAAACAATCATTCACATTATTATTCAAAATATTCCCCAACTTATTTATTGCACAATATAGTTTTTTAAGCTTAAAGATGCTAAATTTAATGAAAATTTTTAGAGTAGAAAAGACTGATTAAAAAACATGAAAGGTTACAAGACTACAAGTGCATATGAAAACCATAATAAATGCATTATTTTATTTGTTATTCATACGAATGCATATAATAACTGTGCTCGTTTTAATTTTATTTTAGATTTTCATGACTAATATTGGAATTCAGTTCTATGGGGTTACTACACAAGACACTCAGAGTATGCGAGAGGATGTGTATATGTTTTATACAGCAAATCTTTAGCAAAACCTACCGCAGGAATTTTAGACCCTTTCAAAGAAATTTCAATGCTTTTCTCTTAACCTTCAGACGCATTACTACAATCCTTTTTTCTGATTTTTCATAAAATTTCAAAACTTGTTCCACAGGTTTAAGAGTCGTATTATACTTCAAAAATTTAGCATCAATAATACAACAGAACTGGTTTTTTGCAGTTTCTATATGTTTTCTACACATTAAAATATTGATCGAGCTTTCATGTGTCTAATGCTCTATTAAGTAAAATTAGCTTTTTAGGTGGCATATATGGATTCAAGTAGTGGATAGTTATCTAGATAGCAAATATCACTTTTAATTTAACTATTAGTGAATAGTTGCGTAGATGAGTAGTTAAAGCAGATGTGTTTGGTAAATTTAGGTGTCGAGTTAGCTGATTAATATAGATTGACATAAAATAATACAAATACTTCTAAAGATAAAAAATCCAAAAGATAGTTTTTGGCCAAAAAATGTGAAACCCTACTTCTAAATGTTAAAAGCGCATATTATTATCTTTTCATAAGCACTACTTCAAATGCTAAATGCTTCTTGGAATACTAGTCCAAATAATGGTTATCGAATGCTAAAAATTAACTGATTATTATATTGATTTGGTCTAAACCCTAAACGCCACTCAAAGTGCTATTGATGAACACGGCTTAAGAGGATTGAACTTTTCAATACCTTAGGTTCATTAGCATTTCCACGGTTTTGATAATTTGGAATCACTGTCCATAACCGGAAGGTTTTACACAAACGTATTGACCTATTTTAACTCGATAAGTCATGTGGGTCTTCATCATAGAATTAGCTCAGCTCCAAGGAAAATATTTCCCTGCCTATATTTTCCTAGCACTTTGTTGCGCTTAACATTGATCAAAATAGTCTAACATGGCCATGCTCTCCTATACAGGCATGTCTGCAATAACGGCAGTCTTCATGTATTTGTGCAAAAATGGAGGTCATGTGGTGGCAGCAAACGCACTTTATGGTGGAACCCATTTTCTTCTGAAAAATTTTCTGCCAGAAAAATGCAATGTGGAGACAAAATTTGTGGACATTACAAATTTTGAGGAGGTGGATTCAGCGATAATTGAGGGGCAGACTACTGTACTCTACTTTGAAACAGTGTCAAATCCAGCACTGGTGGTTGCCGATACCCTTCAATTAAGCACCATAGCTCATAAGAAGAACGTTAAGGTTGTGGTGGACAATACTTTTGCTCCAATGATTGTCACTCCGGCAAAGTATGGAGCTGATATTGTTGTGCATAGTTTGACCAAGTATGTCAGCGGTGGATCTGACGTCCTTGCAGGTTAAGTATCCTCGCAAAAGTTTCCCTACTTGTTTTTTCTTTGTTCCACTCAATGGTTCACATCAGGAACTTAAGGGGTTCTGAATAATTTGACTCAGAGGTAAAGCGAAAGCTAGTTCAAAAAGGTTGTCATCGTAAAAATTTTTTGAGGAAATTAAATTTTGAGGGGAATATAATAATATCTCATTTTAAAATATAAAAGACACTAAAGAAAAAATCAATATATGAATAACACATTTTTTTTTAATTTCATTTCAACTTTTCCCGATGGATGCTGTGCTAGGATTTAAATGGAGTGATAATAACGGAAGCGTTAAAATGTAGATATTGGAGAATATAAAACAAGATCGAAAAAAATAGAAGGGGGCACATAATTTTTACGTGAAAACCCAAATCGGGAAAAAACCAGGGCGGCAACAACGACACAAAATCCACTATAATATGAGTGAATACAAAACGATC
>NCQV01050511.1:423-21103 GCA_002740545.1 Lophocereus schottii
TTCTTCTATTAATTTCCTTCAAAAATCTACCTAACTCTAATTGAGTTGGGGATTTCTGGAACAAAACAGGCAGAGTTTCGTTTGTATTTACAACATTTCTAATGTTTTCATTGCAACTATGGGGTAGCTGTGACATTTTAAGTAGAATTCAAAGTAAACTGGAAGTTGCCAGCGAGTCACACACTCGTTGTTAAGGCTTAGGCCTTTACAACACTATTTATAACAAATTTACATAAGTTTACACAACTAGAGCCTCTACATGCGCAATTCATCCATTTCCTTAGCCAAAACATTGCTTCAGGTAGCTTAACACAATGCATCACAGGTACACCTGCAGCAGAAACTAGCAATTCCTAGGAGGCAGACAGGTTCTTCCATTCATTCACCACCTGGGGGAGGAAAAAGGGGAAAGGAAATGGAGTGAGCCACCACATGCTCAGTGAGTGTTCCTCTACTCCTTAAAACAAAACCTTTACAGACAATACTACTCGCATTAATCACATATCAAGCATTTTTGCAACACCAATCATTACATTAAGCTATATATAGCATGGGCTACTGGTCTCTCTTCCTTCAAGGTGGTACATTGGATTGACCCATTAAGTCCCACTGATCTCGCCCCACGGCCCTTAGACCAGAAACAAAGTGTGGATACAGCTGCAAGAGTGGTGGAAATTCAGAAGCTCTATGAATTGGTAAGGGCCAGAATTCAGAAGACAAATACATCCTATGAAGCCCAAGCCAATGAGCATAGGAGAAAGATGGTTTTTTTAACCTGGAGACCCAGTATGGATCCACTTAAGGAAGGAGAGATTTCCTTACAAAAGCAAGAACAAACTAATGCTAAGAGCTGAAGGTCCATTCAAGGTCCTAGAGAAGGTAAGTGATAATGCATACAAGATTGATTTACCAGGAGAATATGAAGTATCAGCCATGTTCAATGCGGCATACTTGAGCCCCTTCCATCCAGATGACTACTAAGCAGATTTAAGGATTGAATGTTTCTAACAAGGGAAGGATGATGGAGTCCTACCAAGCCAAGACCAAGTTTATGATCAATCAAGTCCAGAATGTCTAAGAATAAGGTTACAAGTTGATGTATTCTAGCCTCACTAATGCAAGAGATTGCAAAAGGGATTCAAGAATGCATATTGGTATGAAAGAGATTGAAACAAAGAAAGAACAAGAACAAGGATAGAATGCAAGTGAATTAGCAAGTGTGATTTGAAGACCCATCTTGGTTCACACAGTTAGGGAATCTTCTTAGTGCAACTAAGTTACAAAACTTAACCGCATTCTTAGTTGAACTAAGACCTAGAGACCCCACTTGAGGTTGCCACAATTAAGATACAACACTAGGACTTTGAGAGTGGTAGAGAGAGTTTTCACAACTCAAGCTTTGCATTTCATTCAAGTGTATTTACAAAAGACTCTTTGGCTAGTTATAAAGGGCCTTCCCACAGCTATCCAAAGGCCTCACACTCAGCCAATAGACGATTAGAACACTAGGGAGGAGAGAGCATCAAATTAGCTCACCCCCCTTAGTACAAGTAAGTCTAATCCTACCTACGCTACCTCGTTAGGACCAATTATGCTCCCAAATGAGGTGTTAAGCTTTCTAGGTAGCAAAATTACACTAGTACAAGTCCATTTGTAGCTGAGTACAAGAGAAAACCAAGGAAAATATTACCCTTATACCAGCTAGCTTATGACTGGTTAAACGGGATTTTTGTTGCCCTTTTGGCTGGATAATAGCAGCATAAGGGGGTGCTTTCTGGTCCTTTTACGGTGAGTGATTTGATAAATATTTATCTAATATTTCACTCCCTAAAGTTTCAAATAGGATGGACTTTAGTAAGTCAACTTAATCCCCCCCGAATCTACCCTTCGCTAGTTTCACACTTGCACTGCATAGTCTGAAAGTAAGCGGTTGTACGACCTAGCAAATGATGTCTAAATTCTTTGAAATTTGGTTTATTTGAAAGCTAACATCTTAAATGTGAAGAAGGTGGTCTTTGCACTTAGTTATACCTTTGGCATCAGTGCTCAAAAGATTGACAAAACCGGGCTAAAAAATTCTAGTGGAACTGGGGAGTTGGTGTAAGGGCTGATTTACGACTTCTTGGACCAAAGCATGAACTTCCTTAACCTCCTTAGTGCTCCTAGAGTCCCCTAGGCTTACTGGTTGATCTTTAAATGGTTCCAGGGGTGGTCCCCATCACAATTTCAAAAGATGGCTCACCTTTTGCTAGAAACACAAATAGAAACCTGTGAGTTTAAAACAGTTTTTAGGCCCAGTTTTTTATTTCTAACCACTTAGGCCTCCATGAGGTTTAAGTCCTGAATTTTTGCATCTTTTGGGTCCTCAAGATGTTAGCTACCTGGTCCAAGCGATTAAATCAAGTTAATTCGAGTGGAAGATAAAGAACCAGGTCAGTTTTCCAAGCTTGCTGGCTAGAACCCTGTTTGGACTAGTCTGGGTATTTTGCTCTTTTGGGTAGGCAAATGAACTCTGAATTGAGTTATTCCACTTGAAGGACTTAGAGGACTTCCAAAGCTTTCCAACCATATGTGGCAAGCCAATTTATGAAGGAACCACCAAGTTATCCAATGAAGAGCAAGTGAGAAAGACAGCTTCATTCCTAGCGGTCAGCCGAAAGGTATAAAGCAGCCACTCAACATCACTCATTTTCTTCACTTCAAGGCAGCTGCTTATTTGCTTAATTACTTGATTAGTAACAAGTTTAGCATTAATCGTAATGATTAGATAGACTCAATAGTTGTACATAACAAGGATTAAGCTAGGATTGGCGAAGAAACCTCACGAGTTAAAAAAAATCATGAACTAAGCTAGACCGTGAACTAGATAGGCCAGATGTAGCTAGCTTGAGTTTAGTTGCAAATTTCCCTTGTCCACAAGATATGACTTGGTTTGAAGGCCAAGCCACGCACTAAGGCTAAGGAACCACTAACAAATGCCTAAAGGCTTAGCCACTAACACTTCTATAAAGGTTCCACTCAAAACTCACCACCTTATAAACAAGGATAAAGAGAAATGAGATTTTTAAGAGAGAAAGCTTTGAGCTATTTCATATATCATTCAAATCTGATTTGTTTACAATGTAAGGCCTCCCTTATACAATGAGAGCCTTTAACAAGCAACAACAGAGGGGAAAAAGGGCCATACACATCCATAAAGCAAGAGGAAACCATAATGCATTGCAAGTTCAAAAGCTGAAAAGTGCTTTATGGTTTTTGTCAGCAGCTTTTTAGATTACGGCTGTCAACTTCAAATAGCTATATATCCTAGGTCTCTTACTCAAATTGGATGAAACAACCCTTGCTAGAAAGCTTAGGAAGTCAGCTTTCAGGTGGCTCAAGTTGGTAGAACGTTTGACTACCTTTTGGGAGATATAGGCCAAAAGGTGCAGCATGTGCAGGTTGGGATAGTTTTTGCAGCATCTGAAAACTGGCTCCAATTGACCTATTACCAAATGACCTAACCTAGACCTATTTATATGTCCTTAAATCTGACATATTAAGGGTTCCAAAAAGTGAATTTGCAGCTTCTTAAGTCCCAATTAAGCTTGAGTAATCAAGCTTGCAAAACTGGGTATGTGCGTTGGCTTCTGCGCAGTTTAGGAGCATGCTGCTGTTCTAAGCTCAACTTATTTTTACTGTGGGTTTAACCTCATTTTCATGGTTGAACCACTTATAATGCCTCTTGACCTTCCCAAAATAGGAGAGTAACACATCCTAAGTGCTTAGGATGCCCTTTGAATTGGAGCTCCAAATCAGTGCACGGACCAAGGCCCTTGGAATGGATCTTTTAAGCACTAAGGAGGACTTGAGTGTTTTGTTGGACTAAATTGGGCATGGAGTTTTCATCATAAGCAAGTTTAAAAGGTTTCCTAATTTTGAAGAAACGTCACTCCTTAGGCTTCAGCTACTTGGTTGGTTGGTTGCTTGCTTATAAGGCTTTTGTATTCTTCCCTTTTCAATCAGATTTCATACATTAGAAAAGAAAGAAACAGAGCTTTGTTCCTTAAAACTGAAACACTAAACTTGCTTATCCTTAACTACGCCGGTTAAGGTAGTGTTCAAGTCAAGTCCTAACCTGATTTAAGTGGTGATTTCTCTATCTTAATCAAGCTTAGGGGCCCTAACCTTGCTCTTGGTGGTAATTATTGTATCAAGAATCCGGTTTAGAACTATTCTAAACTCACTTTTAGTTTCGGATTGCATAGAAAGCAAGCTAAGGTCGTGAGTTCCTTTGTTTGTTAATTATGATCTCCTTTGATTGTAAGTGATTTCCATTAAGCTTTACGTCACTAACCTTTGGTTTCCTTCCATGGAAGGGAAACCTCAAGATGTCTATTAACCCCCGTTTTTGAAAATCGTGATTTGGACATCATTATGCGTTTTAATCACCACGATCTTTCCAACTGTGCAGTTTCAGGAGCCTACTGGGCAGTTTTACAAAATCAGCTAAATTGGACCCCTTAACGTGCTCTTCTTGGTTTGTGCTTAACGTGATAAGTAAACTAGGCATCCTAAATGAACTAGCAAAAAAAGAATTACAATTATTGGATGTCGTTTAATCTAAAAAATAAGAAAAACAAAACTTGGGACAAATTGTCCCAAAACTACGGCCTGGATAGTTTGCCTTTAAGAGCTGAGTTGATTTATCAAGCGAAGTCCAAATGAGCTGAAACTTGTTTTGCTAGAAAGCTAACTTCTTGGACTTCAAACCCATGGAAAAATACCTGACTTAAACCTCAAAAAAGGCCTAAATAATTAAGCTTGCAAAACTTGGTATGCTGCTAGAACTGGTTCGATAACTAGCTCTTCTTGAACTTGCAAAAATCGTTTTGGGTCCTTGGACTTTTGACGACTAAGTTGGATTCCCTTAATTGCCTTGGACCTCAAAATTAGTGTTCCATAAGGGATTTACATCATCCTCCCCTTGTTGAGAAGGTTTTTCCTCAAATCTAATGGGTAAACATGGATGCATTAGATTATGGCTGAAAAATGACTAACCAAGCAAATAAAGCTTTCTTAGCTCGAATTTCGTAAATTTGGGAAATCATTTTGGAGTAGTTTGATTGGGGACATTAATGGGGACCATCTCATTGACACTTTTAACCTCCCTCCTCCGACCTACAAGAGCCCAGCAACACCAAGGAAGTCAAGGAAATTCATGTCTTGTCAAAAACATCCCAATTCAGTCCAACAGTAACCTGCCCAATTCAACCAAAAATTAGCCCAATTTTATCTATCTTTTGGGACCAGCTACTGAGGGGCAATTGACTGCATTGACTACCCCCCTATAAGTTTAAGATATTGGCTTTCAAATAAATCAAGTTTTAAGGAATTTGGACATCATTTGCTAGGTCAATCAGTAACTTCTTTTAGATGGTGCAGTGCTGGTGCAAATCCAGCAGAGGGTAGATTCAAGGGTAATTATGTTAACCTACCAAAGTCCATTTGTTTTGAAACTTTAGGCATGAAATTAAACATAAATATTTATCAAGTCAAGTGCCCAAAAGGTCCACAAAGCAACCCCTTATGCCGCTATTATCCAGCCAAAGGAATAACAAAACTTTGTTTACTCGGTTCTACACTAGTCGGTACAAGGGTGATGTTTTCCTTGGGTTTCTTTTCTATAAGTGGACTAGTACTTGATGTATCTCCTTAGGGTCTATGCTAAAACTCAATTCAGGAGTAAAAGCTTAAAATTAAGAGAGAGCACAATTAAGGAAAACTCAAGAGATTGGCACATTATAAGTTGGTTATGAATCAGCTAAAAAATAAGGAGGCAAAAGGATTTTGAATCAAGGGATTCTAAATAAGAAAAGGAAAAGTAAGGATAGATACTAAACTAATCTTTGGATACAGAAATCACAACCAAAGATTAATCTAGGTAGGACTAAGCTTGTTCAAGGATATAGAAACACCACCAAGAACAAGATTAGAACACTCAAACTATGATTAAGATACAGAAACACCACTTAATCAAGTTTAAGACTACACTTAAACACTACCCTAATCGGCCTAGTTAGAGATAAGCAAGTTTAATGCTTTAAGAGAAATAAGAGCAATGCTCTCAAATCTGATTTCAATTGATATTCAAAGCTTCCTTACAAAATGAGCATTCTACGGCCTTATATACATGGCCAAAGGTAGCTTGTATACTTTGCAGGTTTCCTTCTATAGGTGGAAAACTCTTAAGCATGCTTAAGCCTTTCTTAAAAGTAAGCTAATTACACCAGCTTGATTATCTTCAGCGAATTACAACCTGTAAGCTTAGTAATACAAAAAAGTGACTAAGCTTAACATTAAAACACTTAATTTAGCTTAATACATCAGAACACTGGAGAAAAAAAAAAAGAAAAAGCAGCCATAAAGCAAAGCCCCTTTTCGGCTGACTAATAAGATTGCAAGGTGCTGAATCTTCCTTTATTTTCTTATTCGCTAGGCTCTTTCCAAGGCTTGTTTGTAACATATGATGGTGTCTCTTGTAGCCTTAAATGTGATTGGAATTAATTAAGCAGCTAAGTACCCTGAGAGGAAGGGAATTACACCTAGCACTAAACTGGGTTCTAGAAGCTTAAAAACAGTTCGGTATTCTGCCCTTTTTTCAGCTAATCAAAAGTGAGCATGATTTTAATTCTAGGATGTGGGGGGACTCCCTAGGGTGTGTAAAAACCCCACAAGTAAAGAAATCAAGGGTAAGATGTGTTTAATTCGGAGAATTACGCTTAAACATTTTACCGTGTAGATTTGGACTAAAACGGGCAGGGTGATAAAATGTCATGATTTCTTCACTTTGACTAAGCATGATTAGTTTTGCTTGCTTGGACCTAAAAGGTAACATCTAGGGGAACCCAAAAATGTAACAATCTAGGACTTAAGCCATAATGAAGCTTATGAAATCACATACCCAAAACCGGGTACATTCTAGTTTAACTGGGTAGTTTGGATAGTTTCAGTTTATTGGCTGAATTGAATGGGTAAATTAAGTCCAAATGAGTTAAAACTTGCTTTGTTGGAAAGCTAACTTCTTGAACTTCAAACCCATTGAAAAATAGTGAACCTAAACCTCAAAGAGGCCTAAGTAATTAAGCTCTCAAATACCAGGTCTGCTATTGGAATTAACCCATGACCTGTTATTTTGCTTCTTTAACAAAATATATATGATTCATTGACATTTTGGCCAGCAAAATAAGATTACCTTAACTGATTTGATTCTCTAAATTAATATGCATGGAGAGATCTCCATTATGCTCCCCTTGTTGAGAATGATTTGGCCTTAAATCAGTTTAGGTAATCACCTTCTGTACTTGGCTCAATTCTTATTGAAATAAAATCATCCATTCAAATAAGTCTCTCTTGATCTCACAGACTATTTTCCAATCATTCCCCTTACTGGTTTGAATGTTGTTTGGAGGGGACTCTTTGGACTTGTTTTGAACCCTTTCTTCAAATGCTGTTAATTTAGAATTAGAAGCTTTAAGTAATGGTTCACTAAAAGTGAGAAAAAGGTTGAGATGCTCCTGGCTCCTTGGTGAATGGTTGGCGCCTAAAGTGAGCATTTCACCTTCATCTGCTTCTACTACTATTTCTTCCATAGGTTCTTCAAATTCAACCCCAACATTCTTTTCATTTTCCTCCTCTTCCACGGCCTTCCATGCGGCTAATGTAACAATCCTTCAGTTTGTACAATCTGATGCTTAATGTCCAAATCCTTGGCACTTAAAACATCTTCGGATGCCTTAGGAATGGGTTTAGGTCTATTTGGAGGTGGTTGGTTGTTTAGTGGGGCTGGGGTTTTTTATGGGGTGGATGGTGGGGCAACCATGGGTTTATGAAACAAAATGGGGCTCCCCTTGTTAATGGGCTCGTTCTGACGTGAGGGCTTTGGAAACTCATGCTTAAGGGGCCTTGATTTTTTTATTGCTCAACCTTATGAGCAAGGACACATACCGCATCAAAAGTGGTGCAGGCTTGTAATTCAACCACATTAGGATACCTAAGATTAAGATCTCCTAAGTATCTAACAATGGTTTGCTCTTCTGGTTCTTATAAATTACACTTGATTGCAAGCTTGTCAAACTCACGTGTGTGCTCTTCAACTTTTAGGTTACCTTGGTTCAAGTTTTGGAGTTGAGAGTAACAATCTTGAACATAAGTGGGAGGGAGAAACCGAGCCTTCAGCTTTGATTTCATCTTATCCCGTGTACTGATTTTGGACTTCTATTCTCTAACTTTCTTGGCACACAAATTAGTCCACTGAAGAGAAGCATACTTACAGAGTCTTATGGCAAGCAGCTTCGCCTTCTTGTCTTCAGGAATGTCCTTGTACTCCAAAACTCTCTCAACCATGTATAACCAATCCTAAAACTCTTCAGGATCAAGCTTGCCTTTATATTCTAGAATTTCAACCTTTAAATCATTGGTATTATCTAGCATTTGTGGTTCTAGCCTAGCCATTCTGAATGGTTCATCATCACTAGATGAATCAAGATGATGGCTAAACACATGCGCTTGTCTTCTGGGTTCAGATTGTAAAGGTTCCTCATTGATTGCTTGCTTTGGCTTCATGAATGGACCAAGCTATTTACGTAAGTACTCATTTTGACCCCTAGTTTCTTGGTTTTGCTGGGAATCCTCATAAATCTTCTTCATTAAGATCTCATTCTGCCTCATTAGAGTATTAACCTTCTCTTCCAAACTCATGCTATAACTCATTTTGCTCTCAGTTTAGGTTTGGATTCAAACTAAGAATGTGTTGGGAATTTTGAATGGGAATGAATTTTGGAAGTAGAGGGACGTACCAAGCTAAGGAGAAACCAAAGCTCCGGCACCAAATATGATATATCTCTCGAGGGACTATACTAATACTCAATTCAAGAGTAAAAGCTTAAAACCAAGAGAGAGTGCAATCAAGGAAAACTCAAGAGAATGACATGTTATAAGCTGCTTATGAATAAGCTAAAACGTAAGGAGGGGAACGGATTTAGAATCAAGGGATTCTAGATGGGAAAACGCAAAGTAAGGATAGATACTAAACTAATCTTTGGATACAGAAATCACCTCCAAAGACTAATCTCGGTAGAACTAAGCTTGTTCAAGGATATAGAAACACCACCGAGAAGAAGATTAGGGCCCTTAAACTAAGATAAGGATACAGAAACACCACTTAATCAAGTTTAAGACCACATTTGAACACCACCCTAAGAGGCCTAGTTTGAGACAAGCACGTTCAGTGTTTTAGGAGAAACAAGAGCAATGCTCTCAAATCTGATTTCAATTGATGCCCAAAGCTTTGTTACAAAATGCGCATTCTAAGGCCTTATATACACTATAATAACCTGACCCTAAATCATGTTTATCTATTTAATTAAGTCATGTTATTAATTTTCCACATTCAATTATCTCATTCAATCATCACGGATGAGAGAATTCATTTTGGGCTCCACTTTGCAATTCGGGTTTCATTTACTGAAATTTTTCGGAAAAATCGATAGTAGGCCTCCATAATTATGATTTAAAAGATTTAATTATTTTTTACAACATCACCCAAAAAAAAATACATTTCGAGCTATGCAAAAATTTTATCGCAGCGGAGTGTTCTAATTTCAAGCCCAACTCAATTGGGCCTAATTTTGGCCCAACAAGGTTACACCCCTTTTTACTTAGCTAATTACCATCATTAGGCTAATTATAATTTCATTTTTGCTTTTGATTCTTATTGTTTATTGGTTTTTATTGTTGATCATGCTATTTTGATAAGATTAAGAGCTATCTTCGAAGTGTTTAAGTGTGGATTATGCATTAAAACATGTGGGAGTTGAGATTGTTCATGATCATGCTAGTTTAAGTTTGAAGTGATGGATTTGGATTATTTTGTATTTGATTTAGTAATCTTTATCATCTTAAATGATTATGGTAATGTTGATGTGGTTTTGGATGAGTTAAAGGGTGATTTTAGTGGGGGATTATGTGAATAAAATATTGCAAATATAAGCTATTATGCTGTAAATAGAGCCCAAAATGGGGTTCACTTTGGGCATCAACTGGTACTGATTGACATGTCGACAAATCATCATTTTTGGTTATTGATAGCTCAATGTGTTAGCTTTCAACGGGCTTTGGAATTACTTAATTTTGAGTTGTGTGGACAAAGTTATGACCAATTTATTGAAGACTGCGCAGAATACATCGAAACTGGGGGCGGACTTGAACAGTGGACTTTACGAAAAAAACTTGGTATTGATTGGGCCATTGAAAAATTCTCATTTTTGGTGTGTGGATAGGTCAATGAGTTATCTTTCAAATACCTTTTGAATAACCTCAATTTGAGTTCTACGGAAAACATTATGGTCATTTTTCTAAGACTGCACAGTTTGCACCAAAGTTGTGCACGGTTGTGTTCTAGCCCAATTTTAGAAGCCTTACTATATGAATCATGTTTTGTGTCCTTAATGACAGTTTTAGAGGACTTTGTGATTTTTCATATTGGGGTTTTATATCTCAATTAGAGGTCAGGAGTGGAAGATATGGATTTTCTAATGTGGCCCATCAATCGATAATATGGCAGAAAAAAGAAATCACGACATTTGGATTTATCATCAGACGTTTCTATCTAATTATGGGTTTTGCAAAGCAATTACCAAGTTTAGTGAGTTCAACAAGTTTGATTATGCATAGAAGCTTACTTGGGTTCAAAACCAAGTTAAATGAGCATGAAAATGAAATTTGGGAAGTCAGCAAAGTAATGATTCAAAATAAGTGTCCGTCAAACGAAGCTGGTATTATTTGAGCTTTTATGAACCTCACAACACCCCCTCATGACATTAAACCCCCTATTATCCATTTTGGACTTCTATTATCCATTTCAGAAATATCAGCAACCCATATTCCATTTATATCAATTAAAATCTTTTCATTATCACCTCAATCATTCCAATTTGATCTATTTTGTTTCAGTTTGTTGTATTTCAAGTTCAATAATCCTAATTGATTTATTTTTTAAATCATTTTGTTGTAACTTATATTATATTGATTTATTGGAATTACGAAAACTTTCAATTAATCAATTTCCATTAATGTTATAAATTACAGGAGCAAATATTGTTTACTAACTGCATTTACCTATAATTACATTTCTTTAGTAGAATTGGGGCCTAGTCCATCGTTTCCATTGTGCATAATTATTATCAATTGAAATATCATTTTAAAGACTTCAGGTACACTCTTTACTTGTATCTTTAGAAACCAGAGTGTATTTATCAAAGTTATCATGTTTCGGTAAGTACATCAATGAATTAGTTTACACAGTGATTTATCATTTAATTGATGGCCCCACCAGTTATCATCTATAGGGCATCTACCCTTCAGTTACCTGCGCGGCTTCAGATCAGGTCCCCTGATCAGCTTAGCATGTATACACCTATTCATGGATCATAACAGTATTAAAGGCTTCACTATCAGATAATAATTAGCAATATAGTTTTATATTCATCTCATTCCCTATTTTGATCTTAAATGAATTGTAAGTTGGGCCCAAATCAGTGTTTCAATGATTATTTAACAATGTAGAAATACATGTACTAAGCTTCAGCTCATAGTTCGAAATGTTTTTCATGTTTTATTTTAGGCAAACGCTCTGAGAATCGCCTTCATGCTAGTAAACCAGCGGAAGAGAATAAGCTGGGTAGGAAAATATGGGTCGATCAACCATGATATAGTACATACATATTTTTGAAGTTGTATAGTAAAATCTTCAGTGGATGGAGATACAGACTATATGGTGAATTATTTTACTAGGGTGTATAAACCTTATGTTGGTTAACAATTGATTATATAGCGTTTGATTAGGTGTTTATGTGTCGTTGAAGTTATGCTTAATTGTGTTATTTGTAGCACTCGTGTTTCAAGTCTTATCCTCTTTGACGGCGGTAACACCCTATCATTGGGTTTATCAGATTCTCACTGAACGATTTTTTTTTAAGAAAAATACCAACAGTGGAACATGTTTAATTTAGGGGTGTTACAGATTTCGTATCAGAGCCATGTTGAGATTTTCTTGATGGGATATGGAGTATCGAAGTGGAGTTAGGAGATCCAGAAAGTTGGTTAGTGAGAATTATTATGGTATCATTGGAGATTTATGACAATAGTAATGTCTACTTATCTCTCACATATTCCAGTCGTGTAATCTTCATTGTCAAATGGATCCATATAATGTACATATAGTTTTATCTCAAGCATCATATTCAAGGGTGATTTCGAACAAGTTAAAGCTGCCTCCAATGCATTTAGATATGTATGGCCATAATGTCCAGAAGTGACTCTGTATGGCCATATGAGCCACCTATTTGAATGGTATGTTGTCCTTTTAGCTAGAATTGTTTATTTTTAGGATGTAAACCCTAGCACTCTGGGCATGTAGCCCGCTGAGTTCTGGTCTGCGGTGTGTAGCGATTGAGCTTGGTTTGATATCCTTTTATACTTCTATTCAGTGTGAGGGATTTGATGTAAGGCTTTAAGCCCGGGAAATGGTTAGTTTTTAGGTAAAGCTCTATCCGTTTTGCCCCAGGAATTTAAGAATCACTAACACTCCTAGCCCTAGGGTTGGGGCCTGTTACAAATGTGTCCTATGAAGGGCCCTTGACTCATTTTGAGATTAAATGCAAACAGAAAACCAAGTGTGGGCAGAATACGCAAGTTCAATCAACTTGGCAGTTTTGATCAGTGCACAAGGTTCGACTCTGAGCTATCTTTTGTCCACGATCAGCATGATTTATATAGGGGTTTTCTGTCCTGAGTTTATGGTTAGAGAGATACCTTTCATATGAAACAAGTTTCAAGCGGGTTGGAGGTCAATTGGCCAGTCAAAATTGCTAGGGTCAGTCAAAATTGCTAGACAAGTCAAAGTTTGCAAACTAGGCATAATTTCAATGGACAAGGTCTGAGTTTATCCCACTTGTAGCCTATGCATTCCATCAGACAGGGACATTTTGATTAGTCTATGTCAAAGTACAGAAAGTAAGCTTTCCAATAACCCAAGTTGTAGCACATTTAGAGACCATTTGGTCAATAAAATTCTGCTTAGAAGTCTGATGGTACAAACTATCGAAGCCAGTGCATATCTGCAACTTTGGGCATATGTTTCCTCACCATACAAGTGTCATTTGTGCATTTTTGGATTCAAGTGGCAATTACTTCAATATGCTTCAATAATTGCAGACATATTTTCTTCAGTAACCTAAGAGTCTTATCTAGGCGAGCTATAGGGGGTTCTTGATGTAGTATCCCCTGAACTGTAGGATTTTAGAGAGGCTTATTTTGTTATACATAAGTTTTAAAGCCATTAACTACCGGCTATTCCATAGAAGAGAAACTAAGGACACTTTAGAGAGACGTTTTGCTTCAATCCACTGTAATTTAAGACTCGCTTAAATTGCCTAAACTCCTGTAAGCAGTCCATTGACTCAACCTCAATATGTAAATTAGGCATTAGTCTTGAAAATATTTCACTGCACTTTCTGGTAACATACCATTTACCATTGCTTTGTTGGATTATCAACATCAACCGTCTGGATATTCCTCACTTTGACCAGGGGCTTTTTGTCTTCATGGCATCTTCCCATCCAGTTGCATCATCATTCACTCTCATGTTACATCTTCATCAGTTCTGGTCACCTTTTCCTGTTTTTAAGACCCCAATTGCGGCTAGTAGCTGGACTATAATTGGGTTGCACCCATGTCAATAGATGATAATTTTGTAGCATGCCTGAATAGAAGGTAGATCTTAACTACGCTTTGTATAGCGGTTGATTGTTGTCTGACTTGCGAAATCCATTGCTAAGGGGAAATGCAATGTGTCTACCTTTTTGGCTGATTTAATCAAAGTTTCCTTTGATAGATCACTTGCATAAAACTTAAGTTTGACCATCAAAATGTTTTCTATGCATTCGGTTGACATTAGTCAAAAATTTTGATGAGTTACTGCCCCTTGGAAAAATGCCTTCACCTGATTCATCCGAAAGAACTCTAGAGTGGAAAGTATGACCTACGGGAACTTGAAGAATGGATTCGAGGAATGGAGAAAATCGTCCTGTAGTGGAGGTTCCAAGGGATAAAATGGTGAGCATTGAAACATTTTATCCAACTGGTGAAACTAATACTTGGTCGAACACTGCTAAAAATAGGCTTTTAGGGCCTGACTTCACTTGGAGCAGATTTGTGGAAGAACTAACTACATCGCTTCAGATTGCCAAGTGGGATCTAGCAAATGCACATGGTACAGTAGCCCAGAGCACTTCATTGGTGCCTGTTCCCGAAGGCCGCAACTGCAGGAAGGGCTTATATGTTGAGTAAGAAAGAAGCCGCCACCTTTAGTACAGTAGTTACGGGAACTCTCTTTCAATTGCAAAGACATTTTATGTATTGATTAATTTAGTTGCCACTCATTCATTTATATTCACACGATCTACCATGCAAGTGAACCTTCAGAAGAAGGAGGCAGAAACCAATTACGGAATCAAGTTACCCAATAACTCTAGAGTTTAGTGTCCTATCTCTTACAAATTTATCCTAATTACTATTGGTGGGATAGCATTCCCTGGAGTTCTAATTCAATTTGACTCGTCAAACTTTGATATCATTCTGGAAATGAGCTAGTTATGCACTTATGAGGTCAAGATAGATTTTGGGGACCCTAAGGTTATTCCAAGAGATGAACAAGGGAGAGAAACATGTTCCATGGGTAAAGAAAGGAAAAAAAATCCGTGTCCTTTAAATTTTGTTATGAAAATAAGTGAGCTCTTATGTCATGGATATATTGTGTATTAGTGTTATGCTATTAACATTCAACCTAAGGAAGAAAAAACAGAAGATATCCTTATAGTTTGTGAACTCAGATATGTTTTCCTGAAAAGTTACCGGGACTGCTCCATAAAGAGAAATTGGTTTTGAGATTGAATTAATCTCTAATGCCCAACCTATCTCCAAAATCCCATATTGTATGGCCCCATTGAGCTTAAAGAACTGAAGATTCAGTTAGAGGAGTTCTTAAAGAAGGGATTTATTAGACCATCCAAGTGTGCCACCATGGGGTGCCCAGTTCTATTTTTAAAGATGAAGAATGGAACCTTGTAGTTATGTATTGATTATAGAGAGCTGAACAAGATCACCATCAAAAACAAATACTCATCATCCCAAGTAGATGACTTATTTGATCAACTGCAAGGAACAAGAGTTTTCTCCAAGATTGATTTGCGGTCATGGTTCAAGGCTCAAAACAGCCCCAACACTGCATTAAGGATCATATTTGGGTCATTATGAATTCACTGTGATGCCTTTTGGCCTAATCAATGGCCCTGCTACCTTTTTAGATTGTATGAATAGGGTTTCATAACATATGTAAACAAGTTGTGGTGGTGTTTATAAAAGATATCTTGAAATACTCCAAGGACAAAGATGAGCATACTATCATTTGAGGACAGTGTTGTAGACCTTGAAGGAATATCAGTTACATAGCAAATACAAGAGGCATGAGTACTAGTTGGAAATAATGGTATTTTTTGGAACAAATGGTTTCAAAGGAAGAGATTAAAGTTGATTTGCAAAAGGTGAAAGCAGTTATTAGGTGCCCAATACCCACCAATGCATTGAGACTAGAAGCTTTTTGGGTTTAGCAGGGAATTATTGAGTTTCAGGAAGGGTTTGTCAAATATTGTCTCCCCTGACCAATAGGTTGAAGGAAACTACAATGTTAGAAAGAAGATAAACTGGTAGCATGTGCCTCCCAACAACTCAAGTCTTATGAGAAGACTTACCCTACCCATGATCTAGACGTAGTAGTTGTAGTATTTGCACTAAAAATTTGGAGACAATACTTGTATGGAGTATCATGCAAAATCAATGCTGATCATCAAAGATTGAAGTACGTACATCTTCACTCAGAAAAAGCTCAATCTACATGAAACATCAGTTGTGGCAGATCTAATGTCAACTAAGAACTGGTTGTGGCAGATGCCCTTTAGAGTGGATCAGGATAGTGATCCTAAGCTCCAAACAATAATACAAAATCTTAAGAAAGGGATTCAATTTTAATGGAATTTGTCAAGGGTTTCCTCAGATATAATGTCTGATAGATATTAAAGATTTCAACCCTGTTTTGGTAAGCAATTCAGAGAGCCTTTAGAACTAGATTGAATTTTAGCAATTTTATCATCCTGAGACGAATGGGCAAGCACTTAAAAATATCAATGCATCTAACTCTTCTAAGTTAAAGCCTCTAGTACTTCACGACCTATAACCACCATTTGCAATTGAGGAAAGCATAGAGCTCCCAGCGGTTGGTGTTGTGATAGTACTAGCAGAGAAATCTTCATGAAACATCAGGATAAAATAACAGTAGACATTGATAACAAAATCATCTACTGGGTCATGAAGATCTTCCCCAGCATTCAATATGGTGAGATATGTTAGAAGACTCTTGAAATCATACAATTGGAACCGACAGAAAATCCATGTTAATAAGAGACGGAGATTTTGGGAATTTCATATTTATGATAAGTTTTTTTTTTTCCAGAATGTTTCACCAACTGAGGGTGTAAGGAGGTTGAACTATATACTAAATTGAGGTCAAGATCTATTGGACCTTATCAGTTTATTGAAAGGTTGAATCCCATAGTTTGTCTACTAGATCTGTCTATATACCTCAAACACGTGCATAACGTGCTCCTTGCCTCATAACTCAGGCAATACATTTCAGATTCTGACCACGCTGTCATAATCAAACCCATTGCGGTCATTGAGGGTCTTATGTTTCACGACCACCCAGTCCAGATATTAGATGACAGGATTAAGCAGTTAAGCATCAAGCAGATCTTTCTAATCAAATTACTTTGAGCAACTCATGCCTCCTCATAAGCTACTTGGGAAGCTGAGCAAGAAGTGTAAGCGAAGCACTCATACTTATTTGAGATAGCTTTGTATGTGTGGCAAAGTTCATAGGTTTTGAAAATGAAAGTCTTTAAGGGGGGAAGGCTGTATAGCCCGACCCTAAATCATGCTTATCTATTTAATTAAGTCATGTTAGTAATTTTCCACATTTAATTATCTCATTTAATCATCCCGGATGGGAGAATTTATTTTAGGCTCCACTTTGCAATTCGGGTTTCATTTACCGAAAATTTTTGAAAAAATCGATAGTAGGCCTTGATAATTATGATTAAAAGATTTAATCATTTTTCATAACATCAGTAAAAAAAAAAACAATTCTGAGCAACGCAAAACTTTTATCGCAACGGAGTGTTCTAATTTCAAGCCTAACTCAATTGGGCCCAATTTTGGCCCAACAATGTTACACCCCTTTTTACTTAGCTAATTACCCTCATTAGGATAATTATAATTAATAAAAAATCTAATTTTTGGAGGCTTTATATCAACAAAGTAAATTACAAAATCATTTTCAACCGAGCAAACAAGCACAAGGCTTTCTTTCCTCTTCTCCTCCTCCACCCCATGGCTACCCAGCCTCAGTTCAGCCCAAGTTTGCTGCTGTTCTTAGTGGTTGCCACCATCCCAGCCACTTCCGGCCACCAGCCACCATCTCTAGCTGCCACATCCACCAGACATCACCTCTATCTCCATATATTCAAGCACAAAGTGAGCAAACTTCAATCCCTATCATGCTGATTTTTCTTTTTAATTCTTTTTTTTTATTGGCTTTTCTTGTTGATCATGCTATTTTGATAAGATTAAGAGATATCTTTGAAGTGTTTAACTGTTGATTAAGCATAAAAACATGTGGCAGTTGAGATTATTCATGATCATGCTAGTTTAAGTTTGAAGTGATGGATTTGGATTATTTTGTATTTGATTTGGTAATCTTTATCATCATAAATGATTATAGTAATGTTGCTGTGGTTTTTGATGAGTTAAAGAGTGATTTTAGTGGGGGATTATGTGACGAAAACATTACAATATGAGCTATTATGCCATAAACAGAACCCAAAATGGGGCAGAACCCAAAATGGGGGTCACACTGTGAATCAACTGGTACTGATTGGCACATCCATAAATCATGATATTAGGTGGATTGATAGCTTAATGCATGAGCTTTAAACGGGCTTTGGAATTACTTAATTTTGAGTTGTGTGGACAAAGTCATCACCAATTTACTGAGGATCGCGCATAATACATCGAAACTGGGAGCATACTTGAATAGTAGATTTTATGAAAATAAACTTGGTACTGATTAGGCGTTTGAAAAATTGTAATTTTTGGTGTTTGGATAGGTCAATGAGTCATCTTTAAAATTCCTTTTGAATCACCTTAATCCGAGTTCTGTGGAAAAAATTATGATCGTTTTTCTAGGACTGCGCAGTTTGCGCCAAAGTTGTGCATGGTTGTGTTCTAGCCCAATTTTAGGAGCCTTACTATGCAAATCATGTTTTGTATCCTGAATGAAAGTTTTAGAGCACTTTGTGATCTTTTCATATTGGGTTTTATATCAGAATTGGAGATCAGAAGTGAAAGATATGGATTTTTTAAAGTAGACCATCAATCGGTAGTATGGCGAAGGAAAGAAATCACGACATTTGGATTTATCATCAGAAGTTTCTATCTAATTATGGGTATTGCAAAGCAATTACCAATTTTAGTGAGTTCAACAAGTTTGATTATGCATAGAAGCTTACTTGGGTTGAAAACCAAGTTAAATGAGCCTGAAAATGAAATTTGGGAAGTGAGCAGAGTAATGACTCAAAATCAGTGTCCATCGAACCACGCTAGTATTATTTGAGCTTTTATGAATCTCATAACACCCCTCATGGCATTAAACCTCCTATTATCCATTTTACACTTCTATGATCCATTTCAGAAGTATCAAAAATTCATATTCCATTTATATCAATTAAAATCTTTTCATTATCATCTCAATCATTCCAATTTGGTCTATTTTATTTCAGTTTGTTGTTTTTCAAGTTCAATAACAATAATTGATTTATTTTTTAAATCATTTTGTTGTAACTTATCTTATATTTGTCATATTGGAATTGTGGAAGCTTTTTAATTAATCAATTTCCATTAAAGTTACAAATTGCGGGAGTAAATATTGTTACTAACTGTATTTACCTATAATTACATTTCTTTACCAGAATCAGGCCTAGTCCATTGTTTCCATTATGCATAAGTATTATCAAGTGAAATATCATTTTAAAGACTTCAGGTATATTCATTGCCTGTATCTTTAGAAATCAGAGTGTATTTATCAAAGCTATCATATTTCGGTAAGTACATCGATGAATCAATTTATACAATGATTTATCATTTAATTGGTGACCCTGCAAGTTATCATCTTCTAAGGCCCGCATACCTTATTTTTCATCAAGCTATTCGTCACGCCTTTTTGTGTTATAAAAACCATATTTTATTAGCGATAAAAGCTAAAATTATATTCTAAGTGCTTATGTGAGCATTGATTTTATTCAAAAGAATATTTTTACCGCCAGTAATAATATTATCGTTATTAGTTTTGAAAATCATTCAATGATTTTTAATAAGCGCTATTAATGGTTATTAGCGAGTACTAATTCAAGTAGCAACCCGAACACAATTAGGCTGTCAACCTTAGAAGTAGTTCGATGTTATTAAATCGACCCTAGATGTATTTGAGAGCGAGTACTCAATGAAAGGTCGTTTTAGTGTTTGGGTTTAGAGTTTGGGATGTGAATTAGGCTAGCGACACCGATTCCTGAATAGCTTGGACCAAAATTAATGAAAGGGAGCAGGAAGGGGCAAAGTTGTAAATTCACCCATGCCACTCCCTTCCTTCTTCGCCTGCCTCGACCCCCCGATACACTCTCTTTCCTCTCTTCTCTCTGCTCTGCTTCGTCTTCCTCCTCCTCCCCACCATACACGAGACTCTAGCTTCACGAAACCACCCAATTTTCGCCACTCCTAACCATAAATCTGCTCAGTCCACCTTCCCCCCTGACTCACTTCTAAGACCTTGGAATGAAGATCAAAGAAGGGATCTCAAGTAGGGAAGCAAATGCAAGTGAAGAGGAAGATGGGTTTGCAAGCAATGATAGGATGAAGAGATAGACTAAGCTTACTTGGATAAGATATCACCACCAAGTTCACTTAGAGCTCTCCTTAAGGATCAAGTGGGATAAGATATCACCACTCAAATGATCTTTAAGGACCCTTGAACACCACACTAGGGAGCTAGGCTAGTGATAATCAAGAGTAGAGAGAGTCATGAGGGAGCTTAAACTCAACCCAAATATATTCATTCAACAATGTATCTTACATGCTGAGTTTCTTCCCCTACTTATAGGCCTTACAATCAGCAAATAAACCTTGAAAACCAAGGCCAAACAACCGGCCAAAAGGACAAGGGAAGGGGGAGACCAAAAAGCATCAAGTACAAAAGCAAAAGTAAAAGCTGCCAGTGCCTTTTCAGAACAGCAGCACCAACTTCAAATGGGCATATCTTCCAAAATACTTTTCCAAATGGGATGATTCAAAATCTGAGAGAAAGCTCTGGAAGTCTAGTTTCCAGCAAGGTCTCTTGCAGCTCCAAAATCCCAGCCGTTGGAATGTTACCCCTTGAAAAAGGCAAGGATATATCTGCTGCCATCAGCCTGCACCTCTA
>NCQV01050513.1:9387-23502 GCA_002740545.1 Lophocereus schottii
ATGCTATGAAGAGTACGGGAGGGGGGATATGACTCATAATCACTAAGCCCCATCAAACTCTGACAGTAGCCAAAAGTGTGGAAAAAATGGAGAAAATGAAGAAGAACTTCTATGATCACCCATGAAAGCATAGTGCCTCTCGTTAAGTTGTAGAATTGCCTCCGCTTGTCTCCAAGTAAGCTCATTAGTTCTCTCCTCTAATTTTGAGCATCTTTAATGGCTCTCTCTTTTTCGACCAACTCCCTTGCCTCTTAGCGATCAACAAAGCCTAAAAATAAGTGACTCCCTTATCAATGAGTCCATACGCTCGACCATGAGATGCATATCATGTCTTATCTCATTATATTCCAATCATATGCCAGCCACCTCAACTTGGAGGTTGAAAAAAGATTGAAAGTAGGCACTATCAAATAAGGTGTGAGTCGACGAAGAGGAAGCACCCATTTCCACTGGTTGTTGGAATTAAGACTATTCTGTTGACTCTTCCTACCTTTGCATCTAATTGGCCTAATCGTCACCTTCTTCTTCTTCATTATCACCAAGCTCATCGTCATTCATTTAAGCCATCACATCTTAATTGAGCACTGCCCCATTGCAAGAATAATTATTCTTGCTGGCTAGATTGTACACTCTCTACATTGGGGAAAGTGAGAAGGGTTTGTTTGTGGTGGGGTACTTATAGGAGCCACCTTTTGTATCAGTGATTGTCATATGACCTAAAGTCGTAATGCTAAGTCTTCCACCTAAGAAATGGGGCTCAAGTGACCTAAAGTTCCCTTCATGATGCATCGCTTATCGATGGCAGTAATAGTGCCAACAACACCTATGACATTTTTATGGATGTTTTGGCCACTTTCACAAGATGGCAACTGATAAAGGCACTTATATCAACATGTTTCTCCATTAAGGCACACCAAAATATAAATAACTTCGATTTTCTACAAAACTTTTGGCTATTATGATGCCTAGAAATGATATTGGTTATTAAATGTTAAAGGTAGCAAATGTTAGTATTACAAATGTAGGTTATCTTAGCCTACCTAGAATCAAACACCCAAGCCCTACACCAGCTATCACAATACGTCTTACCCTTGGAACATCCAATGCTCAACCAAGTAAAGTTGGCTTTCCATCTAATGGGCACATCCCTTAAGGCATTGGTATGAATTGGAAGGTGAAAAAGTTCATTAGAGCCCCTCAAGCTCATCTTATGGTCAATATTGAACATTCTAAATGAAGTCAACACCCTTTGAACCCTATAAGAACCATCCCAATCAACATTTGACGAGCTTAAAAATTTAATCACAACCTTAACGTAGGATACACATTTCAAATCTACATACTCAAGCCATCCTCAATGCACCCACATCATCTAATTCCCAACAATTGTAAGGTATCCATATGCTAAATTTTGCTCACAAGTGTACCTAGAGCTTAATAATTCATATTTGATCTTTGTTCCTCATTAGTAAATTACAAACCACGAGTACTTGGAGGAAGAACTAAAAGAAATACATCGAATTTGTCTTTACTTTGATATGTTGGATTTAAGTAATAAGAACCCGTTGTTATTTTCTTTGGGGGGGATGACTTCATGGAAGCTTTACCCACTTATCTTTTTACCCATTGCTTGAAGGATTAAATCAATGAATTGATGAAAGTGTTCTTCTTGGCCCAAAATTACCTCTTGAAACTTGAAAGTCGTTGAAATGGATGCAGGGAACAAGCTTTGTTTCTCTACCATCGTCAACCTTAGAATTGGAGGTTATGGTCTCAAAGGGAGAAAGCGGGTGAATGGGGAGGGAGAAAGTAAGGTATCTTATATGAAATTATTGTTAAGATGAATGAAATTGAAAATTTTTTTCAGAAACTAAGAGGACTTAGGTGGAATTTAAGTGGGAAGTGAGTAAGAGAGGAAAACAGATTTTTCAGGTAAATAAAGAAAGAAGAAAGAAGATTGAATGAAAAGGTGTAACGTAGGGGAAAAATCAAATTTTGGGGGCAGAATAGGGATCACTTGGGTGTGTGACATGGCACTTCTTCGCTATCCTATATGGGTTATGCCAAATCTCTACCCAACTTAAATGGAGCATTTTCAGGTATGGGGGTGCCACTTGGAATAAGCTCCCAATGCCAAATTTCTCACTAACTCTATATGCTTCTAGTGTTCCTTTTTAACTTTCTTTTTTTTTTTTCACATGCTATGCTTCCTCTCATACATTCTCTCTTTTTTTTCTCTTTTTAACAACCTTTTCACACTTATTTTTTGACATTTTTCTTGATTTCATCCTTTTTTTCATTTTACAATGCTCACATAACTCTCACATATTCACAAATATACACATATTACAAAAGGATGAGAATTTGACATTTCAAACTTGGGAGAGTTCATTAGAGTAAGAGACACTCCACATCCTCATCACCAGGCATCTCCAAGAAGTGTTTCAAGGTACACCCGTTCACTTTAAATATGTGGTCTTTAGTGGGTCGTTACCCTTAATTACTCCATAGGGATAAACTTTAACAGTATCAAAAGGATCGGTCCACCTAGATCTAATTTTCCAGAACATAGGTGAAGTCTATAGTTGTAGAGAAGCAAATCTTCTCAGGAGAGAATTTGTTCCTGTTAATGTATTTGTCATGAAAAACTTTAGCTCTCTCCTTGCTCAACCTAGTGTTTTCATAATCTTCCCATCTAATCTCCTTAAGTTCATTTAAGCTCAACTTCTTCTCCTCATCGGCAGCATGCAAGTCATAATTAAGGGTCCTAATTACCCATTAAGGCCGATGATCAAGCTCGATGGCTAAATGACAAGGGCAACCATAGATTACCCTATAAGAAAACATGCCTGAGGGAGTCTTAAAGCCTATCTAGTAGGGCTATAAAGCATCAATCAATTTACCTGTCCAATTTTTGCTATTTTTGGTCATGACATTCTCTAAGATTTATCTGATTTATCTATTAGACACTTCCACTTCACCGTTTGTTTAAGGGTGGTCTGTAGGGGCAACTCGATGGATGGTGAAATACTTTCTTAATATAGCATCAAAGGGCATATTGTTAAAATAGGCCCCTTATAATGGCACAAAGCATCCCATATCGAGTAAAAATATTGTTCTGTAGGAATCTGTGACCACTCTACTTTCATTTTGTCCACATGGAGATTGCCTCAACATACTTGGACACATAATCAACACACACAAAAACATACTCATTCCTAAACGAATTAGGAAACCACTCTTAAAAATCATTCCCCCCTCCCCGCAATCAAATATATCAACTAGAATAACAGGGGTAAGAGGCAAATGTCCTTTCTACGAAGTTCACCTAATTGTTGACAATGCATGTAATGTTTATACTGTTCATGGCCATCCTTAAATAAGGTCAGCCAATAAAGACCACATTAGAGAATTTTTGTGACATTTTTCTTTCCACTAGAGTGTCCCCCACATGCATGATCATGAGAAAAGAATACGACATTTACAATTTGATCATCATGGACACACTTACTAACAATTCAGTCATGGCAGTACTTCAACAAATAGGGGTCATCCTATATGAAGAATCTAACTGACACAAGGAAACATATCCTACCATCTTTAGTCTATTCCTTGGGCATTTCTCTTGTGGCTAAGTAATTAACAACATCAGCAAACCACAACTTCAATTAAGCCCTGTAGAGTTGTTCATCTAGAAAGCATTCAATAAGGGAGGTCTTGCATGCATGCATCATCAATCAAAATCCTAGAAAGATGGCCAACTACAAGGGTTCCAGAATCCTTTCTATCTTGAAATTCTTGTAGTAGCATGATCCACTGAATTAGTCTAAGCTTGCCATCTTATTTTCTCAAAAAAGAAATTCAAAGCGACAGATTAGTAAAAACAACCACATGAGACCCCAACAGGTGGGGTCTAAACTTTTCCAATCCAAAAACAACTATTAGAAACTCCTTCTCAGTTATAGTATAGCTTACTTGCTATTCACTCAAAATATGACTCGCATAGTAAATTACATGGGATTTTTATCAATTCTTTGACACAAAAATGCTCCTCCCATAAAATCAGAGGCATCATGCATGAGCTTAAATTGTTCTCTCCAAATGGGAGGATGCAAGATATGGATGGCGGTTAATGCCTCCTTAAACTTCGTAAATGCCACTTCACACTCCTTGGAGAAGTGAAATGACATGTCCTTATCTAGGAATGAAGACAAGGGTTTAGCAATCTTAGTAAAATTCCTAATAAATCTCTTGTAAAAACTGACATATCCAATAGAAGAATGTATATATTTCACATAAGGGGAGAGGAAAAGATTTGCAATCAAATCCACCTTAGTCTTATCTACCTATATCCCGTCACTAGAGATGATTTGACCCAAAACGATCATCCTTTTAAATGGCATTTTTTCCCTAATTAAGGATCAGGTGTTTGCTTTGACACCTTTTTAATACTTTTCCTAAATTAGTCAAACAATCGGCAAAAGAGTCTCCATAAACGGAGAAGTCGTCGAAGCAAATTTCAAGACATTGCTCAACGAATTCAGAAAATATAGATATCAAACACCTTTGAAAGGTGGCTAGGGCATTGCCTAGATCAAATGGCATCTTTCTAATGGCATAGGAATTAAAAGGGCATGTAAATATGGTATTCTCTTGGTCTTCGGTGGCAATAGGGACTTGTACATAGCCGAAACATCCATCAAGGAAGTAATAAAAAACTCACCCAGGTAACCTCTCTAACATTTGGTCTAAAAAAAGTAGAAAGAAGTGATCCTTTCTTATGTTAGAATTTAAATTCTAATAGTTAATGCATACCCTCCACCAAGGTTGGATTCTTGTAGGAATAAGTTGATCCTTGTTGTTCTTAATCACAATAATACAGGTCTTTTTAGGAATGACTTGGAGTGGACTTACCCACTCGCTATCTGAGATGGGGTAAATAATACCATGATGTAACCACATGAGAATTTCCTTTCCCATTACTTTTTATAGAGTATCAATCTTCTTTGTCTATCACAGTAAGGCTTAACATTATTTGCAAGATAAATCCCATGTTGCACAATGGTAGGAAAATGCCTCTAATGTCTCCAAAGGCCTATCCTAAAACTTTGTTTTTTATAAGCAAGTCAAGTACTTGAGTCTCTTGGTCAACTATCCTGGGAAAGGACCAATTTGGACCCAAGAATGCATATTTGAGAATATTAGGGAGAGGCTTCAATTCAAGAGACTAAGATAAAGCACACTAGGCAATGCTTTATGAGATGGAGATGGGGTAGAAGAGATTGATGCAAAAATGGATTAATACACATTAACACGTCATCATATTGATCATCAAATACAAATATTTTATATCCCGACTCATATTTCATACATAATGACTTGTATACACATGACATCAGGTCCTCTTCATGATCGAATGTCACTGCTTTTAAAGAAAAGTCACCTATCCAATTAAGGGTAGAGTGCTCCACATCCTCAAATATTATTGGTTGCTTTTGTGCATTAAACACATTTAACTCCATGTCATATTCCCAAAAATTAACTTCTTTTTTCCATCCCTACAATTTTCAGGGGCATTTGAAGCAGTAGGGAATGGTCAACCAAGGATCATTCGTATTTTACTTTTAGGACTCACAATAACCTCTGTCTGTAGCATAACCAAGTCAACCGAAAGTATGAATTCTCGTACTTTAATTAACACATCTTCCAACATCCCTCTAGGAAGCTTACTGGACCGATCAACCAATTGAATGATCATTTTAAAGACTTTAAACTCCTCTAATCCCAGTTATTCATACATCATGAATGGTAAGAGATTGACACTAGCACTCAAATCAAGTAAGGCCTTATGTATATTATGATTGCCAATGACAACTGATATTGTGGGACAACCCGACATTTATACTTGATAGGCACTTGATTTTAAATGATTGAACGCATATTAGGGGTCAAAAAGGCTCTCTTATGAATGTTAGTACCTCTTAGTGGTATACAATTCTTTAGAAAATGAAATAAGGTGCATTTGCTGAATAACATCATAGAGCAGAATGTTAACTTTGACTTGGAAAAAGTCTCCCTTATCTTGTAAACATGGGATTGGGGCCTTTTTTTCCCTTTAATTAGTTATGAAAGGGGGGTAATATGCTTAGAAGCTATAAGGGAAGTAGGAATGGCCTTAGAAGGTGTAGAGTCAATGGTGTCCGCAGGCTCACCCTTTTTAGCATCTTTTACACCCTTACAAGGAAAGGGGATAGATGGAGGAGTAGACACATCATAAGATTCACATTATATTCTTGAGAAGAGGAAGGTGGAGGGGACAAATCCAGATCATGTTCACCCACATGGGTGTCAACTTTCTTACGTAACTATAAAGAAATCATGGCATTAACATTCCTCACATCATCGGGGTCAAAAGCAAAAGATGAAGAAGATCCACTCTCAAGTTCACTTCGAGTTGACTAGGAAAAGTCCCTCTCTCCCTATTTGACGTGGCAAGTTAAGCAAAGTTTTCAATCATGGTCTTTATCATCCTCTCATTAGATTTTTTTCGCTCTTGCATGATTCTCTCCATATCACTCACTCTTTTAGTCACCTTCTCAATTTCATTATAACTAGGAGGGGGATAAGATTGTGCACTAACCACCACCTTGAAAACTACCATCTTGAGCATTAGGCATTGATTAGCTCATCCATAAAAATTTAGGATTCTCGGATAACCCCCAGTTGAATGTAGGAGAATAGAGGTCAAACTTCGATATTTAGAAGGTTGCATTCGCTTGTACATGCTTTTGGATTCCAGCTAATTATTGTGCAAATAATGGGCAAATAATGGCATTAGGAACCTGTAACAACTTGGAGAGGGGGAAAATTATTAGTGCTTGGGATAAAACTATTCCCTTTAGCATTTTCTCAAGCATAACCAAACGCATGTCAATGTATGTAATGTTCATGATCATATGTAATCCCTCCCTTCTGGCTATTAATTTAGTCTTCAAAGCTCTCATCTGCCATGATCTCCCGTTGCAAATTCTTTTCCACTAATTCCTTTAAAAGCTCCCATGCTCTAGTCTTACTCTTGTTCAAGAAACCACCTTGACAAATGGAGTCAACTATGGCTTGGGTGGCTTGGTCAAGTCCTTTATAAATTATTTGGCATAAATGTCATCATTTAAGTCCATGGTAGGATACTGAGCAAGCAAGATCTTGAATCTTTTAAAACATTTCCAAAAGGACTCTTTGTCAAGTTAGACAAATTGATTAATTTCATCCCTTCATTTCACTATTTAACCATTTAGAAAATATTTCCCTACAAATACCCTTACAAACCCATTGCCTATGGGAATAGAGTTTGTAGGGAGACTGTACGTCCATGCTTGTGCCAACTCTTTCATTGCAAAAGGAAAGAAATGTAACTAAACAATGTCTTAAGGAAGATTTAGGAATTACATTATCGAGCATACTTCCTCAAATTCAGTTAGAAATAGGCAAGTATTACCATCTCCAAAGAATTTGGGGAGCACGGTTATCTAATGGGGACCAAATGCTAATGGACATCCTTTCCAAGTTCCAAGGCTTAAAAGCAAGAAGGATTGATGGACCACATGGGGTAGAAGATTTGATTTAGACTCCTTTGTAGAGGAGGCGGAACTTGATCTTCTCCATCTGTCATTTTTCCCAAGTTGTGTATTAAGGGCTAGGCTACTTCGATGTGGGGTTGTGAGATTTGATTATGAATAAGTCTCACATAGCTAGTTGACCTTGTCCAAGAACTCATTCCCTACTTTTTTAGATTTTTTTGAATTTTGATTTTTTTTTTTGGGTTTTTCTTAATGACAAACAAAACAAAACTTTGTACAACAATCAAGCCTAAAACCCGTGTGAATCCAATGCCATCATCACCAAAACTAACAACATTTTAACCTAATTAATGAGGAAGGAGAGAAAATCACCTGTAAATTCATTTCAACTTGATAATGGTTTTTGCTTGATCAATATTCTTTCATTCACCAATCAATCACCACAACCACTAATCAACTACAATTTAACTTCCATTGATTATATTTAAACCTTGAAATGCCAAATCCATAATTGAATCAATAAATAAGGGCATTCAGAATGAGATTTTGCAAGAAGGGATGATTAAGATTTTGATGAATAGATTAGAGATTTAAATACATTGGGATTGAACCATTAATCTCCCCTCTCAACCCCTTTTTCAACAAAACCCATGATTTGGGGGTGAGATTGAGTACCTAAAAACATAGAACTAATAGAGATTTAGCAGAGAGAAGATGAGATTTGAACTTAATCAAAGAAAGGGCATCAAGACATTGCTAAAATTGAAACAAATGGTTAACTTCCACTAATGAAGATTAAGAGTCTACAATAGCTTTCTAGAGAGAGAGAGAAAAAGCAGGCACTTAAAAGAGAAACCCTAAAAAATATCTCTCACCTCCTTTTTATTAACCTAATTGTTCTTTAAATATTTACAGCCCCGCACAGTGGGTCATGCCATGTGGCATGGTGGGATCATGCCAAAACTCTCATATCTAGCCTGTTATGCTGCTCCAACGTTTTTGGAGAAACCCATGTTACTGTCTCTCTGCTCGCTACAGCTTTCTTGGCCTATTGCAGTCTTGTTGCTTGGGCACATTCTTAGCTCCTTTTGGCATGATTTCTTCTCCTATGCTTCAAAGTGGGAAAAATGGGGCTCCATTTAGCATTTTTTTCATAATCAACATAAGGGTTATTTATGAGTTAAATCAGGTGCTAAGGGTGTGAAAAATATCTCCTTTAGAGACCAAACAATACCCTTACTTTTGGGAAAACTATTTTAATGATCCTTTATTTTGAAAATAAATAGCTACCTTAAATTACATGAAAACTATTTTGTAAGTCTCTTTTTAACCAGGAAAGACGAAATTACCCTTTCATTTTTAAAAGAAACAATATTGTAAAAACCTTACTAAAAGTTGAAAATGTGACAAATTTTATAAGCTAAAGAAAAACCTTAATTACATTTTTCAAAGTTGTGAATATTTCTTATTGTTTAATAACAATTTATTATATTTTCAAATTCTATTGGTTTTTTTTTTACTTTTCTTTATTAAAGGAATGTCTCTTGGAATCAGTCTCTCAACGGGCAATGATGCCGATTGAGGTAAGATTGCCTACATTTGGATCTCCCCAAACCCTACAAAAGCAGAACCCACACACGAAGGTGGTGGTGTTGTTGTTGTTGTTTTCTTTATTTAAAGGAATAATTACATTAAGTGAAAAAGAGACCCACAAAAAATTTTCAACATAACTTAGGGTATATTATTAATAATTTTCAAAGCAAATGGTCTTTAAAATAGTTTCTCCAAAAACTGGGGTACCTTGGTGTAAGTTCTCGCACATCCATGAAATGTGAATTAATTAAAATACTCATTATATGACATTAAACAAGATTTCAGATTCTTTACAGAATTAATCACATATAATAAATAATACTTGGTTGATAAGGATCGGAAAAAAACAGAAAACAAATTAACCAGGGAACAATTAGTGTGCCACTAATTTGTGAAAGAGAATAAGATTTCATGTATCATATTCGAAAAAAACACTAGCGTAAAAGATTACAAGGTGTTAACTCCCTTAAAACCCTTGGTTAAATTTTGAGTGAAAGTCAAGATTTTAATTTGATTTGAAACATGTGGTCTTGCCTAATTTGATGCTTGCCTTCCAAACAAACTTTTTGGACACCTTGAACTTTGGATTATCTAAATATGGTCACAATATTTTATATCTCTTCCTATTATCTTGGTTGGCCTAAATTAAGTAAATAGACAATTTTGGAGACTTATATGCAGAAAATCAGCAAATTAGCCATTGGAAGAGATCAAAGTAGCCGTTGGAAGAGATCAACAGCAAATCAGCCAGTTCAAGGCCTTGAAGACACTGATAAGTGCCCTGAAGCTCAATGCGAATATCAACTTCCTACTTTTGTGTGTAACGGCTAGTTCAAACTCATGGAGCCTATAAAAAGGAGACATTTGAAGCTGGAAGGGACACAGGACAGAGAGCTAGCATTCAATTGGCATACTACTTCCTCAAGCATGCTTTGGCATTTTTTGAGCTTAAATTCGCTTTTGTTTACACTCGAGTTGTATTGCTCATCTTGCACTTGGGTAGGATTATAGAGTTGAAGGGTCAACTCTACCAAGCCTAGTGGAAGGTTCAACCTGAGACTTGGAACTTAGAGTAGGTGTACTCTAAAGTTGTGTAATCAATCCTCCTAATAACAATTCGGGTTAATCCTAGAGTTAGGGAACTCTAGGCGGGGATTAAGCCTTTTGAGACCCAACCTCGTTAACAATCGATCGTGTTTTGTCCCGATTTATTTTTCCGCATTTATATTTCAAGTGTTTAACAACCTTGATTATCAACCTATTGACCCCCCTCTAGGGTGATCTTATAGCCTTTGATTCTTCAATTGGTATTAGAGCTAAACCCACCTTTGTTTAGAGGTACTAACTTCTCATATTGGAAAATTTTGATGCAGATGTTTATCAAGACTGAAGATTATGAATTATGAAACATCGTGACAAAAGGACCATGTGCTCCACAAATCATGATTGATGGAAAGACTGTTACGAAAACTGAAGAACAATACACCCAAGAAGACTTTGCAAGGCTTTCGAAAAACTGTAAGGCTATGCATATACTATATTGTGGATTAGATGTTAACGAGTACAATCGTATTTGTGCTTGTGAATCAGCCAAAGAGATATGGGACAAGCTGGTGGTGATGCACGAAGGGACAAGTCAAGTGAGGGAGACAAAAATCAACATGCTCGTCTATCAATACGAGCTTTTCAAAATGCAACCTGATGAAATGATCAAGGAGATGTTTACAAGGTTCACTAATATAATCAATAATCTCAAGTCCCTCGGCAAAACTTACACCAACGAGGAGATGGTCAGGAAAATACTTTGGTGTCTTCCTAAAAACAAGTGGGGTCCCAAGGTCACTGCAATTGAGGAAGCTCAAAACCTCAAGACTCTAGCCTTGGACGTTTTGCTCGGAAAACTCATGACCCACGAAATTCATCTTAATAAAGATGAATAGGAAAAAGAAGCTCAATTTGAGAAAGGAGTCGCATTCAAAACTGGAAGTGAAGATTCTATTCCGTCAGAAGATGAGCCAAGTGAAGAGGATGAAGACACTATAGCAATGATCGCTAGAGGATTGAAGAAAATGTTCAAATCAAAGAAATTTGATCCTAAGAGGTTCTACAAAAAGGGATCTCCATCAAACAAAATGAGAAGTTGTCAAAAGGAACAAAATTTCTTAATAACAAAAATGATTCTAACTTAGGTCCTTGTTTTGGATGCGGATTGCCAGGACATATTGCAAAAGATTGTCCAGCCTTGCAAATGAAAGCAGAAAAACGTAATCAAAAAGCCAAAACAAAAAGGAATTCAGGAAAGCCATGATTGCCGCATGGAGTGATAGTGACTCCAGTGACAATGACAAAGAAGCAGACGTGGCAAACCTATGCCTTATGGCAAATGACGTTCAAGAAACTGAACCTGAAGACTTGGATGAGGTAGACTATTCTGACCTTCTTGAATATTCAAAAGATGAATTAGCTCAAGCATTAATCAGATGCATTCAATGTGAACAAGAATATTTGTCCAAAATAAAAATTTTCAAGAAGACCATCCATAATTTACTTTCTGAAAAAGAAATGTTACAGAGAGAAAATGATGATCTTCACCTATAGATTGAACATCTCCAAAAAGAAAAGGAGGAAGCTCAATCTAAATGTAGAGCCTTTGAAAAATTAGCCTTGAAATTCACCAAAGGCCAAGACAATTTGGACAAACTATTCGGTTCGCAAAGAATGTCCTTTAATAAAGAAGACATTGGCTACAATGCTGTAAACAAGAAGAAAGCATATAAAAACTTCTTTATTAAAGAGACATCCAAAAACAAATTGCACATCACATGCAATTATTGCTTGAGAAACGGACATATTTCTTACTCATGTCCACTAAGAAAGAAAACAATAAAATAGTTCAAGTTTGGGTATCAAAAGGGACAAGACCAAAAAACATGGTCAAATATAATGTTGGACCCAAACTCGATGCCATGGCTAGGAAGGTTTGATTTATTGTTTTGCTGGTATGCTTAAAGGCTCGTGATGATCTTTGGTATCTCGATAGCGGATGCTCACGACATATGAGTGGTAATGAAGCTCTTTTCACTGAAATCGAGAAAAAGAAATATGGAAATGTCACATTCGGTGACAACAAAGCCGGTAAGATCATAGGAATTGGTAAGATTGGTAAGGATCCCTCCAATTCCTTGGAAAATGTGTATCTTGTTGAAGGTTTATAGTTCAATCTTTTAAGCATATCCTATCTTTGTGACAAAGGCGATAATGTTATATTCAATTCCTCTCATTGCATTGTTCAAAATGTGCATAATGACAAGATCACCTTATATGGACCTAGAATAGACAATGTCTATGCTATTAACTTGAATAGCGTTTCATCCGAAAAATTATCATGTTTTAAGGCTTCTCTTGATGACACATGGTTATGGCATTGTAGATTAGGTCATGCTAGCATGCATACCATCGAAAAACTTTCAAGCTTGATCTAGTCCGTGGCTTACCCTCATACAAGTTTGAAAAAGATCATATTTGCGATGCGTGTGTAAAAGGAAAACAAGTGAGTAGTTCTTTTAAGCCCAAGCAATGCATTAGCACATCACACCCACTAGAACTACTCCACATGGATTTATGTGGTCCAATACCTATTCATAGTCTTAGAGGTAGCTCTTACATATTCGTTATTGTGGATGATTACTCACGTTTTACTTGGGTTTCTTTCTTAAAAGAGAAAAATGAAGCATTTTATGAGTTTTCAAAACTTTGCAAACAACTACAAATTTCCAAAAATTTACCAATTGTCTCTATTCATAGTGATCACGGTAGGGAGTTTGATCAAAAAGAATTTATTAAATTCTGCAATGATCTTGGAATTTCGTACAATTTCTCAGCATCTAAAAGACCGCAACAAAATGGTGTGGTTGAAAGAAAAAATCGTACCTTAGAGGATATGGCTAGAAGTATGCTTTGTGAAAACAATTTGCCAACATCCTTTTGGGCAGAAGCGGTTAATACCACTAACTATGTTTTAAATCGCTGCTTGATTAGGCCCATTTTAAAAAATACTCCCTACGAACTTTTCAAAGGTCAAAAACCAAATATTTCCTATTTTCGTGTATTTGGTTGTAAATGCTTCATCCACAACAACGGAAAAGAAAGATTGGGTAAGTTTGATGCCAGAAGTGATGAAGGTATTCTAGTTAGGTATTTCATGAATAGTAAAGCCTATCGTGTTTACAACATTCGTACTAAGTCAATTCAAGAGAGCATTCATATTGTCTTTGATGAGTCCAATGATGGTAAGCTAAGCTCTTCTTCTTCATTCCATGAGCTCAAACTAAATAGATATTAAGATGATGAGGATGAGGAAGATAAAAGAACTAAGTCAAATAAGGAGGATGAAGAAGCACATCAAGAGCTAAATGATGAAAATAACATGACTCCTACCAATGAAGGTTTGCATGACACAAACGAAGAAGAACCATCACCCAGTGATCCAAATGAAGAAACTATGGATGCACCAAGACGAGGATACAAGTACAAATCATATCATCCTCTAGACAATCTGCTTACCGACATATCCACGGGTATACGTACTAGATCCTTTCTTCGAAACTTTTGTGCATTTTCCTCTTTTGTGTCACTCATTGAACCAAAGAACCATCTAGAGGCCCTAGAAGACCCTAACTGGATTGTCGCTACAAGAAGAACTTGGTTAATTCGAAAGGAACTAAGTATGGTTTCTCACTCCTTGACCAGAAGACCACCCTGTAATTGGGACAAAATGGGTATTTCGGAATAAATTAGATGAAAGCGGAAATGTGGTAAGGAATAAAGCTAGACTAGTGGCAAAAGGGTATAATCAACAAGAGGGTATAGACTTTGATGAAGCTTTTGCCCAAGTAGCCCGTCTAGAAGCCATTCGCATCCTTTTGGCATTTGCATCATACATGGA
>NCQV01050518.1:7616-20512 GCA_002740545.1 Lophocereus schottii
ATAAAATTAAACAAGTAGGAAAGGCTAATATTCTGATCTTTCTGAAATAGTCTTTACTGCAGAAGCTCCAGAATGTTCATCGACCTCCCTTTTATGGCAATCGTTTAAACAAATCTCTTGTATCACCAAGGGGGGAGAAGACCAAGTTTGGGCACACAAAGGGAGAAGGAATCCTAAACCACGTATATCAAGCCCATGCATATCGAACACAAATGACCCTTTACATATACGAAATTCAGCTATGAATTTGTCAGGCTAATTTTAGCTACTGAGGTATAATTGCATATACTTTAAAAACAAATTTAGTTCCTTTGCCAGATAAACAGAAATCTGCATTAAAAAGAGTCGTTTCAGATGTCAGGGAATCCCACACTTCACTCCTAAGCTGTCAGCAGATTGGGATGCACACTTTAAGGGTGCCAGGGGGGTGTCTACAAAATGCCCCACAATCTTCTAAAGTCACTTGAATCTTCCAGAATCCATGCTTCATAGGTTCTTTGTGTTAATTGGAAACTCATGATAAGCATAGTAATAGGGTATGTTACACACTTGCTTTGATTATATATCTCATCAAAATCACCTGCTATTCACCACGGTATTTGATGTTAAGTCACATCTCAAATTTCTTCTAGTTTTCATATCCTCCAATTTTAATTTATCATAAACTGCTCTATATGGTCTTAAGGAATCAACCTCTCTATGAGTAGGAATACCGATAGGGGTAAGGTTGCCTACAGCTGGATCTCCCTAGACCCCGCGAAAGCGGAACCCACACTGGGAGTTGTTGTTGTTGTTGTCGTTGTCGTTGTTGTTGTATAAACTGCTCTATATGGACCCAAAAATACACATGCAACATTATTAAGTGCCTAAAAATTATTGGCCTAAATGGAACCATCAAATGTCAAATCTGCGTCCAAAATCCACAATTCCCCATCAGTCCTTGAAGCTAAAGCGATGGGTCATGGGCTCTAGATATACCCATAAGTCAGCCTTCCCTTTTTTTTTTTTTTTTTTTTTTGATAAGGAGAAGGTAATATATTAATATAGAAATATCAGAAACTCAGCTGCACAGTGAGCATCATACAAAAGACTATATACAACCTAAATATAAACTATCCACACAATCAGCCAGATCAATAAAGGCAGAGCTAAACTTCCCATTCTTCCAAAAGTAGAGAATCTTGATGAAATTCTCTTTCAAATGCTGAAGAGGGCTTTCTATGCTTCCAGAAACTCTTCTGTTTCTCTCTCTCCAAATAGTCCAAAAGATGATATGAGGTAGGACCATAAGTCAATCTTAGTCAGCATCATGAATTCAAGATGGTCCCAAGAAACAATGCGAACACTTTCCCACTTCAGACACATCATTAACATGTGAATTTGCTAGACTAATCTCACAGCTAGCCAGCTACAGAATGCACTATTTTTTTTAAAGAAAAATGTATTATATAAATCAAGATTAAAAGGTTGGATGCAAAGCTAGCATCCTAACAAGGCTATACACATCCACAAGGCTATACACATCCAATATGGAAACCATCCACAAATTCAGCAAGATCAAAAGAAAAATAACAAAAGTTCTCCTTGTCCCAAAAATAAAGAGTCTGGATGAAATTATCCTTGAAGCGCTAAAGAGACATCTCCACACCCTTAAAGACCCTCCTCTTTCTTTCATGCCAAATGCTCTAAAAAATCACATGTGGGATTAAAAGAGTATTCTTCTTCTTAGGTTTCCTACCAACGAAGCCTTCCCGCGCATATTCCTAATGGAGCTAGATGTGACCTAAGAGATCTCCAAACAACTAAAAGCTAGCTCCCAAAGAGCTCTCGCCAAAGAACAATGAAGTAGCACGTGATCTAGTAATTCCCCTTTCTCTTTGCACATAAAGCACCTATTCACCAAAATCTTACCCTTTTTTGCAAATTATCGCAAGTCAAAATACTCCCATGTGAAGATTCCCAAACCACAAAAAAAAGGGACATTAAATGGAGTCACCAATCTCCAAATAAGCTAAAGGCAACTGTAAGGGAGAAAGGTAAAGAAAAAAGCTTCATGTAGTAAGACTTAACCGTGAAAATCCTCTTAGAATTAAGACCCCATTTAACCGAATCAAAAGAAAGATCCCCCTATGGAAATCCTATTAAGCTGGTGAGAACACTAACAAGAGTGGCCTCATCAACAAAAGCAACCCAAATAAAGACAAGGGATCAGACATAAAGAGTCGAACACATGCTCAGACTAAGGAGTGCCTTTATTCGAGGCAAGAGCATGAAGAGAGGGCAAAAGTCAAAGGAGCATCTTCGCACCAATGATCATGTCAAAAACAGATGGTAGATCCAACACCAACCTCAAAACGAAAGTGGGGATAAAATTTTTCCCAGCCTTTACAAATGAACTTCCAGAGGCTTAGCCCATAAGGTCATTAGGCATAGAAGGATAACCCCTCTTCACTACATTTAGTGCAAATCACCCTCCTCCAATGATTGGTCTTCTCATTCATGGATCTTCATAACTGTTTGCCAAGCAAAGCCTCATTGAAGATCTTCAAGACTTCCAACACCTAATGCTCCGTCAAGCATGGGAAGTTTAACAATATTCCATCTCACTAAATGATACTTGAAATCATTACCAAGGCGCACCAAAGGAATTTCCTTTGAATAGATTCTAACTGGGTAGCCACTGATGACGGTATCAGAAAGAGAGCAAATATGTATCACTCAGTATAGAAGTCCAATATATCAAGTAAAAGGGAGTAATTTTCACATTTTCTCCTTGTCCTTGACTATATTGATCTCCATTTTCATCATAGCCAACAACCACAGGATCAACCATCAGCAGACTGGGATGCTCAGTTTAAGAGTGCTAAAGGTCCCAAAAAAATCTATGAAATGTCTCTTAATCTTCTACAGTCACTTGAATCCTGCAGCATTCATGCTTCGTAATGACAGGCATAGTATTTGGGTATATTAAACGCTCGCTTTGATTATATAGTCTCGTCCAAATGACCTGCTATTTAACAGGGTTCTCATTGTTAAGGAAAGTCACATCTCAAACCTCTCCTAGTTTTCAAATCTGTCAGTTTCAGTTTATCATAGCCTGCTCTACAAGGACCCAAAAATACAGACGCAACATCTATGAGTGCCTAAAATTTTTGGCCTAAATTGCATGTCGAATCCGCTTTCAAGAACCATAATTCCCCATCAGCCCTAGAAGCTAAAGTGAACGGTCCATGCGCTCCAGATATACCCTTTCCCTTTAGACAAGACCATAACTGAGCCTTCAGAATTCTCTGAACTTATCTTCTCCCTACTTAATCTCAGCCAGCATTATGAAGCCAAGATGTACCCTAGAAACAATGAGAACACTTTCCCACTTCAGACATATCATTAATCGTGTGCATTTGCTAGACTAGTCTCGCGGCAAGCCAGCTACAGAGTACGCTAAATACATATCACTCACTATAAAAGCCTGATACAGGGATTAAAATTTTCACATTTCCTCCATGTCCTTGCCAATATTGATNNNCATTTTCACCATATCAACAAACAAAAACGCAATCAGACCAAAGCAAACTCAAAATTTTTGGCAGTATAAGTATTTGCCCACATATTCATATACCTTAAAGCAATATTTAACATAATCATCTCATATAGTGAAACATAACTTAAACCATTACTTCGATGTAGCGGGAATTCTAAAAATCACACTTGACACTTCAATAGCTATCAATTATGTGGAAAAAATCATAAATTATTATCAAATTAGGTTCCGAGAAACTCCGAAATCAAATGCCATATTCTTCTCACCTGCTTGAGCTTGTTGAGGATAGAGGAGACGTTTGATCGAAGTGAAACGGCGTCGTCGCGGAGACGGATGACATCGCGAGTGGCACGTGGAACACGGAGAATGGCGGCGGCACTTTCTTCTTCAAGAGAAGCGGAGATCTCCTCCGCCATCATCTGAAGCTTCATCTCCAGATCCACCAAGTGCTTCTCCAATGGATCCTGTGGATGACGCGCTTGCACGGCGGCGTTTATCCATTTCTTCGCGTCGAATTTCTCGTCGGAAAACGCTCCCAAATCGACCATCATCTCTGATGATCTTTATTCGCTTGATCAACAATGTGACAATGTAGATCACTGACTGAGCATCAGATCATGAGAGAGAAATGGGAATTGTGTGATTTGTGAAGAAATTTCACAGTTAGGGTTAGTAAGGGTTTTGCTCAGAGTTGGGGAGGCTTTTGGCGAGTGAAAATAGAGGGCATGAGCTTCAGCAAAAGCCCCACCCAGATCAACTGGTCGAAGACAATTGCATTTCCAGAGCAAGTTCCTCTTGTGTTATGCTTTCTCTTCTGTTCATTTGCCCTTTTTTTTAAAAAAAAAAAAAAAACCGTTGATCTGTCCTGGTGTCATCGCCCAACATCGATGATGTGATTTGGGGATGAAAAATTACAGGAGGATTTATTTTTAATCGTAGTGCAATACATTTAATTTTTTTTCCAACAAACTAGTATTGCTTTTGGATGAAAATTTAAGTGGATAAAAAAGTAATTAAGAGTTGAAGTATCTTGTCGTCCTTAAGTAAGAATTGGATAGTTTAAGGTCAGTTTCGTTTGACATTTCTTCACCCGGGCATTGCTCTTTTTTTTTTTTCTTTGCGTGTATGAACTCTTCGTTTGTTACTCTCTCTATCTATCTCAGTTGCTCCTATTCTTCCTCTCTTGACCTTTGTATTAGGTTAGTTACAATGTATAACTTAAGTGCTTTTATTACAGATATGGCTTTGGATGAGAAAAATTGGGTGAGGTAGGTTCCTTAGTTGTTCTAGCTGCGGAGGAATAGGCGGAGGTCATCGCGGAGTTGCATGTGACTGTTGCAGTTGACGGTAACCAGTGAAGCTAGCGATGAAAGAAAGGGGAATATTCGAAGACGGATATACAACAACAACAATCTGGGTGAACAACAGGTATGTGGTTGGTCGTAAATTTCAAAGTAATGGCTGGTGGGATGAGGCAACTGTCATTCATGCTGATATTGAGAATATTTATTGTTACGATATCTACATATACCATTATGTTCTTGACTGTTTACCATGTTGTTAGAGTATTTACATGTACCGTCATATTCTTGATCTATGCAAATTTGATGAACGTAGTATATCATAATAGTAAGAGGAAAGACATTCATAAAGACAGTTGTGGTAACATGGCAAAGTATATAGAATTATGTATGACAAAGACATTGTTACTGAAAACTAATGGGACAAGCGATTGTATCCTGACAACATAAGCTGTTGTTAAATATGTCGGTGTTTTTATGTCTAGTACATCATATTAGTGGAAGACCAAAAAGGGGGAACTTGCAAATTTGGTTTACGTCCAGTGTGTACCGTGATAGACATTTTTTATAAATCAGGCAAACTGAGGGCTGTAGTACAGAGGACTATCCAAGCAACCTACGTGTAGTAAATGAGGCACTGTTATTTGAGCTAACAAAGTGGTTCTATCGTTTGACATGCAGGGTGAATGCAAAGAGATTACAAACGTTGATGCGACATAGTGATCAGAGAAGGCAGTGAAGGAAGTGGTTGTTAGAACATAAACTTAAAATGGACGTAGATAGTGCCGTGTAGGAGATGTTAGGGGTGGGAAAGAACTTATTATGTGTGTTATGGGGCGTGTTGGATGACGGCATAGATGGAAAAGTAACATGCGATGAAGGGTCAAAGAAATGTATACGGGTGAAGGGAAAACAAGGGCAGAGGAATTGGCAAGAATAGTGATAGACAATGTTGGTGGTGATTTGGGGGAGCCAAAACTGTGGTATAGTTTAAAATACAATAAACAATTGTTAATGTTGATAGAGGGGGATATGGATGTAATGATGATGTTCAAGGGAAATAGTGAACATAGCTGTTTGTATGTTGGTGGGAATGAGGGTCCTAGGAGGTGTGTATGAAGCATCTCGCAGCATGCAAATGATGGACACACAGTTTTCACAATGGCTAATCATGTGGCACAAGTGACAGAGGTGAGATGTTGTTGCCAAAGAGGGCAAGAACGGAAATGCAAAACAAGGGGCAGTGAAACAGTGGTTCAATTAGCATATTTCCCGTATGTAACTCCAATGCATCATAGAGCTACCCAAGAGGTTGCTCTTTGGAACTCCGTAGGCCTGCTATTGCTAACGGGCCTCGAGTTGCGAGTGACGCAGTGGCCCAAATCCCGTTTCGATCCACGTTCTACAGCCACAAACGTACGCCGTTGCGCTGTCACTCCGTTAATTTCGTTTAATTTTTTACTTCTCCAGTTCTGCCCTTTCCCTGAAATCGACGTATACTCGTCCCTTCCACCTTTCTTCTCCACAGTAGTATAAAGTGTATAACCGGCGCATCATGCAAAGAGGAGAGAGAAACAAGCGGAAGCTTGGAGAATGCTGACTACTGTTCGCCATTTTCCTGCTGTGCAAGCTATGTTGGCCATTCTTCTTCTTCTATTGTTTTCTTCTTTCTATGCTCACTCAATCGACCATGAATCCTTCGATGTTCGTCAGCATCTCTCGACTGTTTCCAGGTTCGTTCTTTTTTTGTTCTTCTTCTTGATTGTGCTTGATTTGTCCATTTCGTGTTCGTAAGTGTGATTTTGCCCTAATTTTGATGTGTTGGTTATTGATGTGATTGAAATTGGCGCGCAGATACGGTGTTGTGAAGGATATTGTGGATAATTCGTATGTGCCGGCGCATATACCTGATGGTTGTACACCTATACATCTAAATCTTGTGGTAATTCCTGATTTTGATGCTCTAGATGATTTTTGCAAACTGGAAATTCATACAGTGGGTTCCTAGTTGATGAAAATTATTGCCAAACAAGAACAAGGGAACATTTTGATGAAATTGTTGCCATTGAAATTGAGGGCTCAGAGACAATATGATCGTGTGTCAGATTGTTGGAAATTAAGTGATTAGTCTCAAATGGAACCCCTTATGGAGTTCAATGCGTACAAGCTGGTGAGTTACTTGACCTGCTGGCAATTGATTTGGATCTGAGCACACTATGCATTCAGGTAATAGAAGCCCAGTGGTCCAATTAGGATAACTTCTTAGATGATTTAGGCAACGTATGGCTAAAAAGAATTTGCTCTCTGGTTTTTTTTTTTTTTAATATTTGAAGGGGAAATTGCTTTGCATTACCATTCCGAAATCCAAGTTGGATTTTACATGCTGAAAACTGAACTGTGGCCTAATACAGCTAGTACCTGGACCTGGAGAGTTGGACTTCATGGTCTAGAGTCAAGACACATTGTTTTGAGTTGTGAAGGTCTTTGTAAATTAAGATTTATTTTTTATTTTTATTTGGGATGTTAGCATAGGTTTCTGTTTCAGCCATTTTATTGCTATTTTTAAGCATGCCTTTCTGCAGTGTGGGTTAACTTGCGATGAGGCTTATTGTATTGTTGGACTTTTTAGTTCTTTATTAGTTATTGAGGCTTCTAGTTCCTATCTTTGTCAAGTCTAATTTTATTAAGTTCATAGGCAAGACATGGAACGCGAGCGCCTACTAAGAAGCGAATGAGGGAAATGGATAGACTAGCTACTTCCCTGCAAGCACTCATAGCAGATGCAAAAGAACGCAATGTGTCACTAGACAAAGTACCTGGTTGGTTGTTGGGATGGACGTCTCCCTGGAAAGGAAAAGTGAAGGGCGGGGAATTGATTGTCAAGGGAGAGGGCGAATTGTATGACCTGGGAATCAGAATTCGAGAAACATATCCAAATCTATTAGGTGATGAGTATCACCCTGACGTATATGCCATCAAAGCAACTCAGGTAGTGACTTGGTCCCTCTCTAGTCTTTCTCGCTTATATCCTCAGAGGCAGCAAGACTGAAGGAAACCAAGTCATCAATTCTGAGGATTCTGTTACCTCTGTCTTGTGTCCTTTCCCTTTTCTTCAACTATATTTTGTTGTTTCTGTGTTATCTAATTATCTAATTATTTATTATTTATACATGCCATAGGTCCCTCGAGCATCTGCTAGTGCTGTGGCATTTGCAATGGGCCTGTTTAGTGGGAGAGGAAGCCTTGGACCAGGGAAACATCGGGCATTTGCTGTTACCACTGAAAGTCGTGCGAGTGATATATTATTGCGGTTTCATGATACCTGCCAGAATTATAAGGTGGGCATACTGCTTGCATGATTGATTGGTGCTTGTATGTATGAAATTTGGGTTCAAGCGGTGCTTTCTTTGTTTCCAATACATGGAATCTTTATTATAGGGCATATAGAGGGCATTCTGAAGCATTGTTTTGCAGATTACTTGACTCGATTTCATTTTCCAACACATGCTTGTCAATGCTGTATTACAGATTATTTTGCATGTAAGCCAGTAACAGCAAATTATCGCAAGCAATCGTCTCTATGAGTATTTGTGTACGTTATACTACGGTGCATCTTATTTTTGTATAAATTCTTGGGTGACTGTCTTACATAAAAATATGGTGAGATAGGCACTTGGATGAGTGACTTTTTAAAGCTTTTGAGGTAGAGTAGTTCATTCTAGGGTGTAATTCTTTTTGGATGATTTTAATGAAAGTTACCCCTTGTATTATTAGTCACCCCCATTATTATAAAATATCACCCTAAAAACATCTGCCTGACAACATGCATTATGTGGGGCCCAATCGATCCCTTTTATTTGTTAGTATTAGCATAAGAAAGTGGTTTCTTTCCCTTCTTATTTCCCGAAAGGAGTTATCCTGACATGAAGCATGATGAGATGCAAATTTTTTGGAGAACCTCCAAATTCAAGCAGATGCATGTTTAGCCAACCTTTGTGCAGTCCTGACATAACATCTGAGTCCTCTTAGGAAGGATATTGGGGACCAATTTTTATTTTCCTATGTCCATCACCGAGTGCTTGGATGAAAGTACCACTTAACTATCTTAAAAAGTAAAAAATGCCACCAAGTTTTTTTGGGGCTAATTGGTGCCACTAAATTTGTTTACGAAGCTAATAGATGCCACAGTGACCGGCAATAGCAGGTAAGGCATTAAAAAAAATTGCATTAACTGGTAAAAACCCTCATACGAGGGGTTGGATGAATTTAAAAGAAGAAAGAACTTCTGAAATTTTGCATATGAGTCTCTATCTCCCGCCTCTATCTATATCTCTTTCCTCCATCGGCTTGATTTAGAAACTCCAACTCACAGATACTCTCTCTCTCTCTCATCTTCTTGATTCAGAACCCAAAGCTCACACATACTATCTCTCTCTCTCCTCACCCGCTCCCCTCTCTGATATTAATTTAAGCAAACCCTATATTGGCATTTACAAGCAGTGGTTGATAAAGAAGAAGGAAAGTAAGCGGAATTGTCTGGATGCATTTGGAAGTAGCAATTGATGAGCAATTTATGAAGGTAAGTTTTTGGGCATTTAAAATGCAAAATGGATTTCCAAAATAGCAGATTATGGCTTTTGAAGGGCCGATTTCGTGTGAGGAGTGCAATTTTCTAATCAATTTTACAACTTTGGGGTTAATTTAAAGTCAATCGATCTTGCTATGGTTTTAACATGGAACCCTACGTGCTCAATTTGAGGAGGAAGAAGAGATGAAAGGAAATGTGTGAAAGGGTTATCTTATTGAAATACGGAAATATTTTTTTAGTTTTCCTTTTTCTTTCCCATTTCACAAAATTTGATGAAAAATAATTCAAAAACATATTAGAACATGCAAAAGCCGGTAATATATTGACACAATGGCATTTTTTTTTTTTTGGGGTTAAATGAGTGGCACCAATTAACTCGAACAAAATTGGTGGCATTTTTGACTTTTTCAGATAATTCAGTGGCATTTTTATCCAAGCACTCATACATCACTCAATAAAGCTATGTCTACTTTAAACTTCCTTACATAATGTATTCGACTTTCCAGTAGTGAAAGCCATTTGTTTTGTAGTATTTGTTGTCTATTAGAAATGAAATTTTATTTGGATGAAATTTACAAGGGGTAATATATGAAAACCAAGAGCTGCAAATCTCTTACTGCCTGCTGGTACAACAGTATGTCTTGTTTAGTTCCCATTTGGTTAATGCTTATGCTGATGTTGGAGTTTGGACATGGCTTGCATATGCTTGTTCATTCATACTATTGCAGTTAACATTGTTGCTCTGTAACAATTTTATGTCCTACATGGTGATTTGAATTAGCCTCCTCGAAACTCATGTGTACTTGCATCAAGGATTTGGATCAATTTCCTCTTCTAAAATGGTCTCATTCGTACCTTTTTCAGGACGACTTCTTATACATCTGGCACACTCACCTCACATATCTCTATAGATTTTAGATTAAACTAGAGTTTGGGATATTGAAGTCTGTACTGGCTCATGGCTTGACATTTTGTTGCTCACCTTGTTCTTTATATATGACATAGAACTACAGGGAAAGTGAGGAGCCTGCAGTTGAGAAGCTAAAGGAGCCTATTTTTGATGAAATTACTTCTGCCTTGTCCAGAAGATATGAATTGAATTTCACCAGACAAGATATCTCTTCCCTCTGGTTTTTGTGCAAGCAGGTGTGTATTCATGTAATACAATGGGTTTTATTCCTGTAATACAATGTGCTAGCTCTACACACAATTTTTGAGCAACAAAAAGATAGGATAATGTTTGACAGACTATTTCTGCAATTGCAGGAGGCATCAGTACTAGACATTACTTATCAAGCTTGTGGTCTATTTAATTCGACGGAGGTATTTTGGTTTGGTTTTATTCCATGGTTGGTGCTGAATTGACAAAAACTACACTTTTATTCGTCATTATTTTTATCGTTGAATTTGAAAGATGCATTGAGTCTTAGAACTGGAGATGCTACCCAAATTAATAACTAATCCATTTGCGTTATATGTCTCATACTCTCACTCGTCACTGCATCCCATGTTTCCAACCAGACAGTGAGGAACTATACATCAGATATTTGAGAATTTTTAATCGTGGCAAAGATGGATATGCTCTTGCGGTCTGTCCTATTGGGCATCACTGTTATTTCATTCTTTGTTTTGCATGTGTAAAGGGTTCTTGTAATCTCTCTATATCAGTTAGCAGTTATCAATTCTGCATGACAGGACAGATGGATATGCAAATGCTGTTACTCATTTCTTGTTTTTGTTTACTGTGAATCTTTTATGAATCCTTGATAACATATGGTTTACTTTCAACATGTGAAGGTCTTATGGGGCTTTTTTCTCCTGCTATGCTAACGCTAATACACCGATGTGTAGCTTGCTTTGCTTGAGTGGACAGATGATTTGGAGCTATTTGTATTGAAAGGATATGGAAAATCTCTGAACTATCGTATGGGATTGCCGTTGCTACAAGATGTAGTTGAGTCCATGGAGCTTGCAATCAAGGCTAAGGAAGGTACCTAGGAGTTTGTTGGTCTTTGCTTTTCCTTTGTCAAATGAATTGGTTGAAAACTATCAACAATGAGGTCGATAGGCTGAACCTCACAGTTGAACTTGGGGTATTTGCTGTTTTTCCATACAGTTTTGTCTTCAGAAGGTTGACTGGTTAGGTACTACTATAAGGAAAATCTGCGGGGTGAAGAAAGCAAAGTTCAAACATGAAACATTTAACACTCCTGACAGCATCATGTGCTAGACGATCTGATCAGTTCCCATGAACTAAAGTTTATTATAAAACTATTGAACTTATACATGAATTCATGTTGGTAGGTGGGCAGCTATGGTCTTGGGATGCCATCCAAGTTTTCCAAGATCCATAGTTTACGTCGTTTTTAACATTAATTTGGCCTGTGTAATTGGATAAATTTGATGTTCGCTTTTGATTTGTTGGGAAAAAAAAAACTACAATGTGATAGCTATTTTTTATTAGAAAAATGTAATGTCAATTTTAGGAGTAGTGAAATGCGACACTTTCGAAATTTCTTTGCATACAAGCCTAAATGCCAATATCCACTTTTCAGACACCTTTGGAATTCTCTCTTTGGGGAAATTCTGAATTATAGTGCAAAAATGCAAAATGCTTCACTAAAATCTTGTCTACCTCTGGTTCTGTATGTAGTAGGAAGCCAAGGTGGCCTCTCTGCAATTTAAGGGGTTAAGGCTGCTTCATATGAACCCCCAACCCAGCCTAGGGACGACACGAGGTTATGGATTCAGATTTGGATCAGTCTAAACTTTCCCTGTACGTGTGATAAAATGCCCTTTTATTTGAATTTGGGTCAACGATTTGACTTGATGTACAGATCTAACCAGGTAGCTTGACTAGTTCTGTTGACAATTCCTGGAAAAGGGGGAATGGGGGATATTAAAGCCTTAAAGAGCTATTTATCTCCTGCGCTTATATACATAATATTTGAAGCTTCTGTAAGAATGAGTGATTGATTCCTTTTCTTGGTCCTTGTTACTCTGCCAACCTAGTTGAACAACTAGTGGCCCATAACGGTAGAGCTCTCTAGCATGTTTTTCTACATTTAGAAGATTCGAACTTGAACCTTGTTTAAGGAGACAATGCAAACAAGAAAGAGCTAGGACAAGAAAAATAAAGGAATATGGCTTAGAATTATTTGTTGCTTGTTATCCATAAGGATTTTGTAATCTAGATTATTAGGGTTGTTTTATAGGTCATTAAAGACTTATTTTAGGAGTGGAATTTCTGGCGAGCGAATATTTCTATTTTATAATTTGGTATTTAGGTTTTTTTTTTTAAGTAGTCTGTTTTTTTAATAACTATATTCTATATGATAATCTTGCTTGCAAGATAAGATGTTACCTAGGAATAGGATTTAGGCTTATCTTGTTTTCCAAGGCTTTCTAGGGATAGCTACTAGATTAGTGTAGTCAGATGCTGCTTTTTTTTTTAAAAAAAAAAAAA
>NCQV01050524.1:5414-17443 GCA_002740545.1 Lophocereus schottii
AAGGCCTCCAGGGTCTGGAGAGGTCTCAGTAAATGCATGAGTAACCCACCCCCCGTCTCAAGGGTCTGGAGAGGTCTCAGTAAATGCAAGTACATAGATTGTTACACCAACCATCCTTTTTGATCTGAAGAAAAATAATAAAAATAGATTCTAAAACTGTCCCTATATGCAGATCCCACTAATTACGTAGGGTCACCATAGTAATGGACAGCAGGGAAAGGAAGGAAATGAACCAGGAAAGCAAATCTCAGATAAGATGGGGACCAAACCTTCAAGAAGTGCACAGCCAATTCAGCCTGAAAACCATCAGCCATTTCGACCAGGGCATGGTCTGGTTTACTATGGAGGAGTTTGATCCTTACGATGTTCCCATAAATTGAAAATAAATTAAATAACTTGTCTTCATCTATTTTCTGGAAAAGAAAAATTAACACTGCATCATGAAAGGAAGGAGAGCATCCAATTTTCTTCGCAAAGTAAGGCAGCATGCTGCATAACCACTTACATCGGGATTTAGATTGGATACTATCACAGTGCAACGGTCATTATTACCACTGATCCCAGGGGGAAGACCTCCAGCAAAAGCTGCCATGGCTGCAGCGTTGCCCATCTAGATGCCAACAAAGAGTGCATATGAATCAGCTATATGGAATACATACAAAATAACTATATAACGCACCAGAAAAGAACACTCTGAGGGCTGTAAAGGAGGGAGGGAGGAACAAATGTACCCAGCCTGCCTCCAAAACAATATGGTTTGGAGACACAAGGACACTGGATACTAACCTGTGAATATGCAGCTGTAATAAGGAGTGCAAATCTCATTAGTATAAACTCTAGTAAGAACACAATAAAGTATCAAAAGCCAATCAAGTAATCATGTACCTGGACCAGTTGGGTATCCAAACATTCCTGCCGCATCACCATAACCAGGCTGTTCCAACAAGGCCATTCAAAATATAAGCATCAGAGATGCAGGCGCAGAAATTAGGCACATGTTTTTGCCTCCTTAGGAGAGAGCAACATCTTCAAAAGGAACCCAATAAGAAAAGTGAGAAAGAGGGTATGCACACTTGAGAACTTCTGCCTCTGTGTTCCGAAGGAAGACTAGGGTTTGTAAAATCTCTGAAAAATAAAAGCCAGAGAACGCATTCAAAAGAAGCAACGTGAATTTCAAAAGGCACAAAATCAAATTTTAACCCAGTTAGACAAACCTCGATCGATCGTTGTTGTAGTTCACTTGCAATTCTGTTAGGCTAGCACATAGCAAACCAAATATATAAGACAGCTGTCACAAACACAATGGGTTATCACAGTCACATTTCAAAAGGGAAAAAAGTAGATACATAGTACTTACTTTGAGTATTGTATATCTAATTGACAACAACCATCATAAATGTTACGCCCCTGCGAAGTTCAGCTGGTATTAGTCTACACAAGGCATCAGGGCACTAGGTTATTCATGCCTCAACAGTTACAGATGGCATACATGAAGTGCACCCATTGCAGAAGAAGCACTCTGGTGTGTTTCATACTGGACAAGGGCCTGAAAACCTACACAATATGCAGTGCGGCAAAACACAATTGAACAAAGTTTTCACAAATACGCAGTGTGGCACCAGTTGAATATCTATGTCAATGGCCATAGAACTTATGAAAGACTTTCAAGGCAAGCACACGTGGGAGCAAGAAAAAAGACGCTAACCTGCTGACTTCTGGAATGTTACAATTTTCTCCACAAACCCATACGGAGAAAAGACTTGATGAAGAACATCAACAGTGATTGGGTAAATCACATGATGTATACTAACCAGCAGGATGCGATTCGGTTGCCCATCCTGAAACAAACCCCGAGAAACTAATAATAATATCAAACAAATATGAACAAAGAAATAGTACATAAACAGCTTTATTTCATCATTAAACCCTTTTGCAACTCCAGACCCATATTGATGTACGTAGCCTTACTTGCCCTTACACTCAAGTTCAAACAAGCACAAGGATACTGGAACAGTTGGGATAGGGTTGGGAAATCAAGTAACTTAGCAAATGATATGGAAATACCACACTTGTTCACTTGGGCAGCCACTTTACAGCATCTAGGATACACAAACACCACCTAGAAGAGCTAAAATGACGTAGGATATCACCACTTCAGTTGCCAACTCAAGATACAACCACTGTTCGAGAGAAAATCTGAGTTCTACTCAAGTTATTTCACTCAAATCTAATGATCTGCCTGTTTACAAAAAGGAAAGAGGTTTTATATGACCTCCTCTCTTACACAATCCCACAGCTAGGATTCAATTCAAACACTTAAGATGCTACTCAGTTCAGCCTAGGAAAAACACAAAACAGATTAGACTAAGGCCAATGCAAGAGTGACACCTATTCTGCTTATTCAAGTGCTTAAAAGGTGTCACCCTACTAAATGTAAGTGGCTTAAGCTTAGTACGTCAGAACACTCCTTAAAAGACAAAATTAAGCTACTTGCAGCTTGATTAGATCGAATGATCATCTCTCTGGGTCAGCAGCAACTGGTCCAAAGCCTGTTTTCTCTAAACTTCAGCTTGTTAAAAGCACTCCTTGAGGTAGCTAGTTGCCATATTTTGAAGGCTCACTAGATAAATATTTCGGCACATTTTCAAGGCTTAAAAGCAGGTGGAAGATGCAAGCCTTGAAGCCTTTAAATTTCCCTCCAAAACAGGCAGTGTTGGATTCCAGCCTAAATTGGACTGCTGAGATGGATGATCTGTTTAGACCTTGTATTGTGCTCACAAAATGCAGCAGCCTGTCTTATTGGATCATAAACAAGTTAGGCTAAGGGGGAGGCAGATTGGTACGTATCCCTCTCATCATGATCAAACCTAATCATGCTCACAAATACTAGCCAGTTTCTGGGATTGGAACTGGTTGGCTGTTGTAGATGATGCCTGATCATGGACTGGTTTCCTTGATCTTTTCCAGTCCTGGACTCATCTTGACTGTCTCCACAAGCTCAGCTGTGTCTGAGGTGCCACGATCTCCATCAGCCCGCTTCTTGAGAAGAGTTTGCCCTCAAACTGGGTAACTCCTCATTGTCCACATAATATGGGCAGAGATCAGCCACATTGAAGGTGACTGAGACAACATATTCCCCTGGGAGATCCACCTTGTAGGCATTAGCCTCCATCATTTCCAAGATCTCAAATGGAAAATCTGATCTTGGTAACGACTTGGATTTTCTTTTGCTAGGAAATCTCTCCCCTGAGGTGGATCCAGCCTAGGTCTCCAGGTTGAAAATGGCCATCTCTTCCATGTTTGTTGGCTGGAGTCTTGGTTAGCTCATTACTCCTTTCAATTTTGGCCCTTACCTTCGTGTGAAGATCCTTGATCTCTTCTGCTCTTTTGTTTGCTTCCCAACAAAACTTGGTATGGTGGGTAAGGGTACCAAGTCCAGAGGTGTAAGGGGATTATGACCATACACAAGCTGGAAAGAAGACATCTTAGTAACCTTGCTTGGAGATCTAATCCAGGCAAACCCAGCATGGGGAAACAACTCATCCCACCCATTGATGTTCCTCCTCTTCACAAGTACCCTAAGCAAGGTACCTAGTGTGCTATTGGTCACCTCAGTTTCGTCATCAATCTGATGGCAAGTAGCACTAAACTTAAGCCCAGTCGCCCATCTTCCTCCAAAGGGTGAGTCAGAAATGACTTAGAAACTTGGTATCTCTATTAGAAACCATACTTCTAGGGATACCATGAAGCCTTAGTACTTCCCTAAAGTACAGATTTGCTACATTGGAAGCATCATAGGTGGTACGGCAAGAAATAAAGTGAGCCATTTTTGAAATCCTATCAATCACCACCATAATAGTCCTTGCTCCTTTGGATCCTTGGTAACCCTGTGATGAAGTCCAAGCAAATATCTTCCCAAGGGCCTAATGGGAAGGCAATGGGGAGTAAACACCTTGGGGAAGCACATGACTCATTGTCAAATAACTGGTTGAGCACCTTTTGGCAAAAGGATCAACATCTCTCACCATCTTAAGCCAATAGTAGTGCTCTCTGCTCTCTCAGCCTAGAACAAGTCTTGTCAATCCCAAAATGTCCTGCCAGGGCTCCTACATGCACCTCTTGAATCAACAGCTCCATACCTCCCTCCATGCACAGTCTGTTTCCCTTGAAGAGAAAACCTTGATAAACATGAAATGCCCCTTCGCGATGTTGGGAGCACTTCTCAAATAGCTCCCAGAAGTCTTCATTTTATCTTTACTGCTCCTTGAGCAGCTCAAATCCAAGGACTCTAGAATCAAGAGTAGCTAAGAGCAAATATCTCTTAGAGCGAGTATCTTGCCCCTTATTGAGCTTTCCGGAATTGTGGTGAATCATGAAGTGGAATGATTGCAAATATTCAACCCATTTGGCATGTCTAGGATTGAGTTTGTGCTGACTTTTGAATGAACTTAAGAGCTTCATGACCAGAATGCAAGATGAATTCTCCACCAATCAAGTAGTGCCTCCAGTGTTCTAATGCCCTTACGATGGCATAAAACTCTTTATCATATGTGGAAAACTTCCTTCTTGCATCACTCGGCTTTTTATTGAAATGGGCAATAAGCCACCTCCAATTCCTACCGCAAAAGCATCATACTCCGCCTCACATACCTTGAAAAAGTTGGATAGGGCTAGAATAGGGGTACTGGTGAGCTTCTCCTTGCCAGGTCCATTTGAGCTTGATTAGTCCACTCAAACTTCTTGCTTTTGAGAACTTAAGTCATTATTGTCATGAGTGAGCACAAATTCCTCACAAATCTTCTTTAAAAAGAAGTCAACCCACGGAAGCTCCCAACTTGCTAGACGGAGGTGGGAACTAGCCAATCTCTAATGGCATTGACCTTGCTTTCATCAACCTAGATGCCCTGAGAGGAAATCACATAACCAAAAAACATAACTTGTGAAGTAAAGAAATGACACTTCTTTAGGTCACTGCAGCTTCTCTCGGCTAGAAACTAGAGTACCTGATGCAAGTGATGAGCATGATCTTCTTCAGTTTGGCTATAAACTAGAATAACATCAAAGTAGACAACCACTAACTTTCCTATCAAGGTCTTTAGCACCTAATTCATCAATTTCCTGAATGTGATTGGTGCGTTGGTCAAGCCAATGGCATGACTAGCCGTTGATACAAGTCCCCCTTGGTCTTGAAGGTTGTCTTCCATTCATTCCCTTCACAGATCCTGATCTGATAATAAACACTCTTGAGATCAATCTTAAAAAAGATTATGGCATCATACAATTCATCACACAGGTCCTCTAGTCTTGGAATAGGGTACCTATACTTGACTGTAATCTTGCTTATACTCATACTGTCCATACACATCCTCATACTCCCATCGTTTTTAGGTACTAACAAGGCTGGCAGCACAGGAGCTTAGGCTCTCCCTAATCATCCCCTTAGTAAGCAATTCATCCACTTGCCTCTGGATGTCATTGGTTTCTTGGGGGTTCATTCTATAAGTTGCTTTATTCGGGAGGATGGAGCCTAGAACAAGGTCTATTTTGTGCTGGATGGACCTCTTTGGTGATAGTCCACGGAGAATCCCAGTGGCGAAGACTTGTATATACCCAAATACAAGAGGTTGTGGCAGAGGGTGAATTGTAAGTGCAGTGGTCTCAGGTTCTACATATAGGAGGACCAGTTCTTACACTTGATCAAACTCATAGGTTCTATATCTAGGAGGACCAGTTCTTACACTTGATCAAACTCATACTGCTGAGATCTACGCAAAGTAGTAAGAAAGACATCCAGTTGGGGGGTGTCCTTTGGTCTTTGGATCTAGGATGGTTTGAGAGGAGTGAGGGTGATTTTCTTATGGTCCTTGGTGAAGGAATAAGTGTTCAATCTCCCATCAGTGCATGACTTCTCTATCAAAAAGCCATAATCTTCTTAAGAGGACATGACATGCATCCATGGGTATCACATCACACCAAACCTCATCCTTCTAGTTCTTGCCAATAGTTAAAGAAACTAGACATTTGAAAGAGACTTAGATACCTTTGCCTAGTTAAGCAATTGAATGGTATAAGAAGATGGATGAGGGACAGTTGGGAGCTTGAGTTTGTCTATCAGAGTCTTGGAGACCACATTTGTACAGCCCTCTCCACTTATGATTCGTGCAATGACTTTCCCTCCTATGGTACACTTGTGTGGAAGATAGCCTCTTTTTGCTCTTGATTTTCAAGGGCAGCAACTGAGAGCTCTCCTGACCACCAACATCTCTCCCTCCTCAAGACGCTCCTCATATTCTTCCATTTCTTTAGTCAAAAACATCTCCTTGCTTCCTTCCTCTTCTCCTTCCTCCATGACCTCACAGGCTGCTTGGTATTCAGCCAAGGTCACCACCCTCTTGTTAGGACGCTCAGAAGCTATGTGTCCTAACCCTTGACACTTAAAACATCTTTTAGGATCCACAAGTTTTGTGGCTGGTTTAGGAAGAGTCTTAGGGGCAATGGGTGAGTTGACTTTGTTTTATAGTGTGTAGTTCGGTCTTGGAGGGTTTCAGGGAGGGTTTTGAAAAAGATAGAATCTGCTAGGTGGTTTATAGGCTTCTCCTTTCCCTTTGATCTTCCTTTGCAGCTCTACCTTGTAAGCTAATGCTCTACCTTGTAAGCTAATGAACTGAGCTCATCTAAAGTTGTGCAGGGGTGCAACTCCATTATATGAGCTATTCTCTCGTCCAAACCTTCCAAGTATCGAACTGAGGTTTGAGTCTCATCTTCCCTAAGATCACATTTGAGCAACAATTGCTCAAATTCCCTTATATACTCCTCCACGCTTTTTGATCCTTGCTTTAAGTTATGAAGCTTCATATAGTTGTCTTGCAGGCAGTGATCTAGTAGAAATTTAACCTTTACTTTCTCCCTCAGTTTCCTCCAGGATTTGATCTTCCCTTTCCTCTTTTTGACTCTCTTGGCAACCACATTGGACCACCATATGGTGGCATACTTTCTCGGCTTTAAAGCAACCAGCTTAACTTCCTTCTCTTAACTTTCTCCTCATCTAGTGCCTGCTTATACTTAAAGATTCTCTCCACTGTTTGAAGTCAGTCTAAGAACAAGTCAGGGTCAAGCTGCCCCTCAAAATAAGGAATATCAACTCAAAAATCATTCCTTCCTCCTATGCCTTCTTTCCCTACCTCTAGAAGAAGCATCAGTAGAGGTGCCAAAGGGATTGGCATCCTCTTCTTTGTCTGAAGGTGCTGAACTGGAATCTTCATGTATGTTGTTGTTGCAGGACTTTCTTAAGCTCCTATTTCTCTCTCTCTCATGAGCTTCCCAAGCTGCTACTTAACTCTACCCTCAAGCTTAGCCTTCTCTCTAAGAGCTTGCACAGTAACCTGTTCTGACATATTGTTGGTTCTTTGTGGATTGAAAATGTGTTTGAGACTGCAAGGTTGTGTTTTTGGTCATAGAAGTTTACTAGGAGAGTTGCCTGATATCAATTGATGTACCTAGCTTACTCACCCTTACACTCAGAAGTCCAAGCAAGCACAAGGATACTGGAACAGTAGGGACGGAGTTAGGAAGTCAAGTGCCTTAGCAAATGATACAGAAACCCCACACTTGTTGTTCACTTAGGCAGCCACTGCAGAGCTTCTAGGATACAGAAACACCACTTAGAAGAGCTAAAACGACCTAGTGTATCACCACTTCAGTTGTCAACTCAAGATACAGCCACTAAGAGTTTGAGAGAAAAACTGAGTTTAACTGAAGTTCTTTGATTCACATGTAATGATTTAGCTTGTGTACGAAAAGAAGAGAGGTTTTATACCACCTCCTCTCTCAAACAATCCCACGGCAAAGATGCAATTCAAACACTTAAGATGCTAATCAGTTCAGCCTAGGAAAAACACAAACAGATTAGACTAAGGCCAATGCAAGAGTATTCTGCTTATTCAAGTGCTTAAACGAGTTGTCACCCAACTAAACGTAAGTGGCTTAAGTTAATACATCAGAACACTCCTTAAAAGGCAAAATTAAGCCACTTGCAGCTTGATTAGATCGAATGATCATCATCCTGGCCAGCAAAACAGCAACTAGTCCAAAGGCTAATTTCTCCAAGCTTCAGCTGGTTAAAAGCAATCCTTAAGGGACCTAGCTGCCATCTTTTGGGGGCTCACTTGATAAATATTTTAGCACATTTTCAAGGCTTAAAAGCACATGGAAGATGCAAGCCTTGAAGCCTTTAAATGTCCCTCCAAAACTGGGCAGTGCTGGATTCCAGCCTAAACTGGACTGCTGAGATTGATGATCTGTTTAGACCTTGTCTTGTGCTGACAAAATGCTACAACCTTTCTTATTGGATAACAAACAAGGTAGGCTAAGGGGGAGGGAGATTGGTAGATATCCCCCTCATCATGATCAAACCTGATCATGCTCACAAATACTAGCTGAACTGGGATTGAAACTGCTTGGCTGTTGTAAATGATTCCTGACCATCGTTATGGTTTCTGGACCTGGACTCATCTTGACTGTCTCCACAAGCTCAGTGGTGCCTGATCTCCATCACACATCCTTTTTATATGATGTGCCTTCTAGTTTTGATAAATACGAAAAGCCTTCCTACATTCCAGACTAGAAAACAAGATTCTATTACTTATCCATAGAGAATGAACAAGCAAATATTGCTTCCCACTTTGGCTGACGGAAGGCATTCTGGCATAATTTAAAATAGCTGAGTCCCAACAAATGCAGATTACTTCTCTAGAAACGGGAAAATATTATTCAAAAGTGTGGGTTACACTGAAATATTAATGTAGAAATTTGTAAAGAGTGTTCTAGCCATCTAGGATTGGAAGGTTTGTGCGAGCGTCTTTGCCTATATAACGGGCATTGCCAAGAGGTCATTTTGTAGATTAAGTAATAGGTCGAGCATGTGATGAGGTAACCTCATGAATGTCCAGCTTCAAAGATCCATGCTTGAGAATTGTTAAAGCACCACCAAATTGTTTCGTTTATACTGCTTTCAGTTGCTATATTTTACTATAATCATCCAAAAAAGACCAAAAGGAACTCTCAACAATTAACCAGTGCACCTGAAAAACTCTACCTTTTAAATTCCTAATTCACACAAACACACAAATACAATAAATATAGGCACCATAGATACCCTTTTTGCCGCAAGCAGTTACTTGGAACAGCTTCACACATCGATAACTAGCCCAACGAATCACCACAACTTTTTCAAACATACTTTGTCATCACCCACACATTACCTAGGAAACTTTCCAAAAGGCACCCATTCTAAGAGTGCTCCAAGCCAAACAAGTTTACTTGTGGAGTCGTTAAAGAGTGTGTTCCCTAAAGGGAAAGTGACAGATTTTGATAATATAAGCAGTCATATCAAAACCTTTCAAGCTTTCTTTTAACCGCGCCTCGGGTATTACATTCTTGTCAGTTACTCTGTAATTGGGATGATTAGACCCAAGAGTCCTTTGGATTGCAATTACAAGGCAAAATGACAAAGATCATGGCCTTGGGCAATAATCTAATGCATGACGTGTTAGTCATCCACCTCACAAGTCAAACTTAGCGAGCATATATAGATCAAGTAATTTCATTTTATTATAGACTTCTAAAAAGCTTTTCACCGACACGACCCACCAGTGACTATGGAGGGTTGCCTCCATTCAAATCTCCCCAATGCTACCACAGGCAAGATCCGCATGCCGTTGTTGTAGGTGTGCATGCAGGGAAGCTGTGTGTGGCTACAGGCACAGGAAGGAGTGTGGCTGCAGGTAACAGGGGAGCTGTCTGTACAGGTGTAAGGGGGCGGGTGTGAGAAGTGAGTGGGGCCATTTATGGCCACCGGTGGAGAGGTTACATGCAGGGTTGAGGGTTTGGGAGTGGGGTAATGTGAATGGATGCATGGATATGTAGTTATGGACAGGTTTAGGGTTGGAGTGCATGCGGATATGAACATGTGTGCATAGTTGTGCGCAATGAGTGTGTGCACATCCATGTCAGCATGCATGAAAGAGAGCATTTGGGCATGAACGTTTGTGTACTGCACAGACCATGAAGGCAAGTGTGTAGGGACTTGGACACGTGTGGGAATGTGTGCATAGAAGTAAGTGTGGGTTCAGGGGTGGAGTAAGGGCGCAAGCATCCATGGTTAGGGGTGTGGATACGCATGCAGGGGTTTGTAAACACACATGCCCTATCACACTCCTATAGCCGCATCCACACACACTNNNNCACGCACGCAGACGGTATGCATCAGTACATGTGCACCCACATACTCGCACAGCCACACTTGCACACACACGCACACGTGCACCCACCCACACAAACAAACATGCTTATAAATTCACCTACAAACTCATGCATCCTCACCCACCCGCACTCCCAACACCACACCCACAAACACTCGCCCACATGGAGACACTAACACATGCAAGTGGCACTAATGCATGCAAGTGGCCCGCACACCACACCATTGAACCGACAAACACCCACTCAGACATACACAAGCCTCACGCATTAAAGCAGACACATGTTCGTGCAGTTCCGCCCGCCACCCCAATGATGTACACACTCACAACCCCCCCCCCTCCAAAAAAGGAAAAAGAAACCTCTCATACTTTCACAGTCGCACACCTACCCTATCCACAACCACTTGCCCCCCAACCCCCAAGCATGCCCACTCGCACAGATGCATGCGCAACACTAGCACCCCACCCCAAACCCACCATGCACACATACACGCAAGTGCAGCTGCCACCAAATCCATACCCAAACATCCACCCCAACACCCACACCAAAACACATGAGGACGCACTCCCACCTCCTCAACCCACATGCATGCCCAAGCCTGGGAGAATAATGGATATAGCTAATAACAAAGAATTGGACATCATTATAGACATTGGAACTACAAAAGCAACGAGGGGAAACAGTAGGCGGAAAAAAAAAGATACCTCCTATAAGCCATAACGTGGATCCCCAAGTTTTACCATGCATATTGCAGACCCCAAATCCAACATAAAAAGATACAAAATGCACTAACCGTATCACTTTTACGTTGCGTCTGATCTGTTGTAAGTTCTTGATGCGAAGAAAACTGCATGTAAACGTTCCGTCCCCTAAGGATGCACAATTGACAAATTCTAGCATAAGATTCAAAATATAGAGATACCGCAAGAAGGAGATTATCACTTCCAACACTCACACTTGGAAAGGCAAAAAGAGCAGAAAACAAACAGGCCCCATAACTTCATATACTACGGCGCCGCTACTCTTAGGACATTCACAGTGATCACTATCACAACATTCTCCCCGTGGTTGTAGCAAGGCTGATACTTAATAACCAAATTTAATTGTGTAGTCTTACAATAATACAAGGGCAACAAAGCCAACAAGTGCTGTCATCTGGCTGAAGCCAAAGTTACCAAGATCGCTCAACCCCCCCTCCAATTCCCCATTTTGGATCGTGCAACCCAGATCATGGGTCGTTTTCATATTAGAATGGAAGGGATTGCGTTCCAGATCTGAGAGCTGGCGATCCCCTTTTCGAAGAGGGTCAAGGAAGCCAAGATCTGATTATGGAGAGAGAAATTTCACAAAGGGAAGAATTAAAACATACCGCATGCTAAACCAAATTGACGAAGCTTAAGCATAAATGCTTGGACTTTACAATTCAGATTTCCCACAATCCCTTAAAGGAAGAGACAGTAGAGTGGGAGACAGTAGAGAAGATGGTTCAGAGGTGTGCTCTTCATGAAAATTAGGGCTAGACAGAATTTCCCAGAACAAAAAGGTCTGAAAGGCAGAGAGGGGACGAGTTTCATTCATTTGGTATTTGGGTTTGACATCAATTGCAAAAGCCACGAGTTTCCCAATGGATGCAGCGGCCATGAATGACTTCTGAGCTTTTGTAGCAGAGAGAGGGAAGGAAAGGTGAGTGGCATTGATACTGTGGGTCAACTCTGTAGAAGATCCTTTGACCCTTTAATTGCCTCAAGCTTATCTACTGTGGGTTAAAA
>NCQV01050525.1:12631-37937 GCA_002740545.1 Lophocereus schottii
GCTAAACCCAAGTGTAATTGAACTACCTTTCCCTTATGAATGGTTCAACCTCTTCCTTTCAAACCTCTTTGTGGCTGTTATTCATTGTCCTATTTTGGACATCAATTCCATTCCTAATAATATTAGTACCACATTTACGATTTTGACATTTAACCATACCTTGGTATGAAGATCTTAGAAACAGTCCACCTCTTATCCTCTGCAATGTTCAGATAAACCCAATTCATTTTTAGTTATGCACTTGTCTAAACAGCTTGATTGAGCGATGATAATTCCAAACAGCCGCATTAATTGAATGAATAATCGTATTTTCCTATTTGAATTCTCTAATCGTTTCTTATTGGGAAAACCACACAATTTGACCTGTAATTCTTCAACATCGTAACTACCCATTTTGATCGAGGTGCAATAGAACACTCATCTTAACCTTGATCTGGCTCAAGAGGTGTTATTAATCATTTCTCGGATCATATTGGCCTCCCATGACAATTTCTTGATAAATTCTTAATAAATTCATGGCTACCTTTATTCTAACCATCCTATGACAATTTCTCCTTTTCAATCATTTATATTTTTGTTGTTTATTTCCTCTTGTGAGTGACAATCCCCTTAGTTACTATTTTCTAATATTCTTGATCTCACATATGTTCATATTAGCATCGAATTTAGACCTAAACAAACCTTTGACTAACTTGACTGGAAGTGTGGTTATGTAAGTAAGCAAATTAGAGCTACAAGGTAGAATATGGAATTTCCCATCTGTGCTAGCCAAAATGAAGACTATATACTCATGTCACAGAATGACATCAAACCTAAAATATAGCGATAATTGGATCATTAGATCAAGTCACAGCCTTGTGGTATTAAGTTGATTAGCTAAAAGAGTGAGTCAAATCCTAGAAGACAAGTTGAGGGCATGCATGCTTGGATTTCAAGGAAAATGAGGAGATTATTTACCTTAAGTGAAATTTTTCTACAAGAATAGCTACCAGTTTGCGATTAAAATAGCTCCTTTTAAGCTGTTATAGGGCAGGAAATGCATAACACTATTATGTTTGATAACCAGTAAGAGGAGAAAGCCTCTTAAATTTTAGATAGGATGTAAGGTATTCCTAAAGTTTCACCAGCCAACAAGGGTGAGGTGGCTCAATGAAAAAAAAAAAATTGAGCATACGTGCAATGTTTTCCTGTTGTATAGCCTAGAACATAAATTTTGAATGCAAATCATGTCATTAGGATAGAGCCCGTAAAGGTGGATGAAAATATGACTTATGAAAAGTGAATAGCGCAAATATTAGATTGTAGAGCTGAACAAATTCAAGATTAGAGTATTCCTCTTGTCAAGATTCTATAGGCTAACCATACTTTATCGCAAACAACATGGGATGAAAAAGGACATGAGGAACTAGTACCCAAACAGGTTTGAGGTAAATCCATGATTTCTTTCAAATTTGCAAGTTTCAGGGACAAAACTTATCTTAAGAGGGAAGGTATAATAGCCGCAAACCTAATCAATATTAATTACTCTAATTAATCTCAATTTAAGTTCAATTAAGTTGAGCATCGCATTTCAATTCAATAATTGAAATATTTGTACAGTTGTAGGTTGAGACGACAAATGCTCCAAAAAAAAATTAGTCATGTCCATATTAAATTACTCAGAATTTACTAGTGAGTACATAAATAAGCGAATAAATAAACAAATGGTAACCCATTTATAGGAATGGGATATTATGGGATGCAAATACACGATTTATTCACCCACAATATACAAATAAAACCATGATACTAGTAAATAAAATAAAAATAAATGCAAGGAATAACTTAATTGATATATATTACGTCTCTAATTTTTCCCCAAATCGTAGCATGGTCAAAATATTAGCCTAAAAGCTTTAACCCAAATGGTAACTAGATAAATAAAATCAATGAATAAAAGGAAAAACAAAAAGAAAACAAAAAGAAATGGAAAAAAAACTTTCTCGAATTTATAGGAAATTTAATTTTATAAAAATTAACAATATTTTTTTAAAAAAAGAAACCAAGCCCCCCCAAACCGACATACCCCCATTTTCGTCCCTTGCAGTTGCCCTCCATTTCCTCTGCTCGCACAAACACCCCCTCCCCTGTTTGTCTCTGTCGCCTTTTTCTACCATTGTTTTGCCTCCAGCAGTGCCCTCCCCTCACCCACTTCATTTGTTTCCATCTTGAGGAGTTTGAGAAGGTAAAATCCGAAATCCCTTCTTCTAATCTTCATCTTTCAATCCTTTAATTTAGTTAAGAAGCGTGTTTTTAATTGAGTTAAGTGTTAATGTGTATGAATTTATAGTTTAGGTTGATAAATTTTATAATTTGGTGTGTACTAGTATTGTGGCTGTCCTTGAGAAATTGGGGTTTGAGCTTAGGTGTGGTGTTGTGTTCATACAATTGAGTTTATGCATTTGGATGATTTTAATTGAGGTGGTATAAGGCTGAAGATGGAGGAAGGTGATAAAACTATTTACTTTGGGGGTTTAGCAATAATAACCTAATGGGTAATTTGAGACATTATGGTTGGATATTCAAGTGAAATTCAACTAGGTTTGGTGATTCAAGAGTTATGTTGATGCTTGAGTGTAAGAGCAAATTAATGGAGGGAACTGTGATTGAGAAGAACTAAACTTGCTTTATGCAGATTTTGAAGTTAAACTAAGGAATCAAATGCACTTTGAGGTGAAAAGTGATGAAAAAAAATTGATTTATATTTAAGAGGACAAAAATGACATGATACGTGAAGTCCAACCCAACCAGTTGGTAGCAAGGTCCAATGGAAAATTGAAGGCTTGGATGTCTCCCGGTTGAAACCCTACAACACGTACTTCACTGTGAAAAATGAGTTTAGAAATCATAATGCGAATCCAAATGACCTAAACTCTTATGGTTAAGCCTTTACTATCACTAATAATATTACTATCTTTAATAGTAATTATAACAATAATGGAGGAGCGATCAGGATGATAGGAATAATTGTGATAATTCCAATAATCGTAATGATTGTAATCATAGTACTCATCACCTTTATATTAAGAAAATGACATTATTGATGATGATATCATGAAGGTAGTACTACCCCTAATAATACCAATAACAACCATGTCTCAAGGTATGGGCATAATACAACCAGCATAACTAAATAATAACGACAACAACAACAGCAGCAGCGGCAACAGCAGCAGCAGCAATAACAACAACAACGATGATCTCATTAATACTGGATTACAAAACAAAATAAATAAATAGCGATAATATTAAATAAGGGGAGAAGAAAATTAATTTATGTGATTTACAATAGAACAAAGGAAATTAGGAATTGTTTATTAAGAGGGTGATTAAAAAGAAATACTTGAAACTCTACTAACTACAAAAATATGTATTTTTGAAACAGAACTAAGGCCACTTCGTCGTCTCAATATCATAAACAATTATTTCATGAAAGGTGAGGATTTTAAAAGCTCTAGGTACATTTACTGCCTATATATTTCGTAATTTTTTTTCTATAAAATATCAAAGTTGCATAATATACAAGTACTTAATGAATCATTTTCAACCAATATTTTGCCACATGATCAAGTGAACCCACCAATTATTAATTATCGGGCCATATGCCCTTCAGTTCACTCATGCGGTCTCAGGTCAGGCTATCCAATCGGCTTGGTAGATGTATACCTATTCAATGATCAAATTGTATACATGAGCTCATCCATTTAGGTTCCACTTTCAAATAATAACTAGTAATAGTTTAAATATTATTCTCTCCCTTCCCTATTTTCAAAGTAAAATGAATTAAAATGTGGGCGCCCAACTAACTTGTTCAAAATGGTTATTTTGCAGTATAGGGATAAACATACTACACTTCGACTTATCCATCAAAGTATTTTTTTGATTTCTATTTTAGGTGAGGAATCAATGGACAAACTCGTCCCTAGCAAGCAAGATGAATAATAAGTAGAAGGAAGACATATGACTTCTGCTATTTAATGCATGAGATGCTCATAGTGGACTTCGACAACATGAAGACTTAACAAAGTGTGAAGGGCAGGTTGGGTTATCTTTTTAATAAGCATGTGTAACATTTGGTAATAGGAAATATTCAGTCTAGTTACATTTTAGTTATATTGGTGTTAAGGTGTAGTTCGAAGTTGTCCTCCATGCTTCCGTCTTAATAGGACTCGCAACGTGAATGTTCATTAGTTGGAGTTACATAGTTGTTACAAAGCCTTGTCTAGAATAGGACGGTGGTAATGCCTTCATTCGTCAAGGTCTCTGCTGCAACCACATTATTAAATCATCAAACTAAGTTAGCTAAACAATTAATGATTGGGGGTGTAACACACTTTTAGCTAAATCCAACTCATTAATAAGGTTTTCCCCAAATTATCAATTGAATTTGACACAGAAGCTGTGATCGGAGTAGCAGAAGTAACGAGAGGGGGCATTCTTGTTGATCTTCCTAGCTTTCCTCACTGTTGTAGAAGAAGACCCTTCCCCCTACTTTCTCTATACATTCTCTTACAAATTTGGGACTTGGTTTCTTAATTAAGGAATGTTGGTCCATTTGAATAAGACAAAGCACCCTACGGGGGTGAATAGGGTGAGAGATAGAATTATTAAAGTGTTTTGAAAATAATTTGATTGGAACAAATAATTGTGAATATAGACATAAATAAATAAGATTAAAATGATAAGTTGAACTTGAAATCTTGGATAGCAAAGTAGAGTTCAAAAGTAAGTAATGATAATGTAGTTAGAGTAGAGTCAGAGCCACAACAATTTTCACAACACTTTTCATGAGGTTCACCTAAAATAAGCTTACGTACATCCTTGCCTAAGATCCCTCCATGACCTTAAGGCTCAATCAAATTACGAAACTAATGACAATTTAGGAAGAGTCGTCTAACTCTTACCTATAATTAGAGTTCTTTGAGGCACTCTAATAAGCCTCAACTCCTAGAGTTTTCACACACTCTGAGGAGGACACGGACCAACTGGAGCCACAATCATTGCTTCTCATTGTCAGCAAAATTTTCCCTAAGCACTCTATGATGACTTCTATATAGTTCAACAAGAGCATCCTTGCTCTTGGCCCATAAACACAATTTTATCAAGGCGCTTTGACAAGTTTGAATTCTTAGAGTACACATACCCTCTCAAGAGGACAACACTCATAACATATAAGTAGTGTCTCTCACTCACTTTTGTTACACCAAAAAAATAGAGAATTAGAACAGGTGAGTATTAAGGTTATAAGCTATGTATAATGTGCTTGTTTTTCTATCCACGTGTTGTAACCTTTTGTCTTTAGTTGGTTCTTCTATTTATAGATCTCCTTTGTGATGTTTGAACCATTAGGTGTAGATAATAGAGTTGTTGTACCAGTGCTTGATCTTAGCCCTTCATTTGAATTTAGATATGATTCTGACAGCTATCTTAAGGAGGCTGATTCTTTGTTCTTAGTCAATGTTCCTAATTCATGCTTAATCAGCTTTTCATTGAGGGAAGTGGTTTCTCAATGGTTCTCCCAAGGATATGACCATTAATGTAGTCATTAAGCCCTTAATCTTTATGCTAAACCTCTTATATTTGGTTAGTTAGTGGGCCTAATGAAAAAGTGCCCTGTAGCACAAAATGCATGATGTTAACAGCTAGTAGTTCCTTTAGTTGTTTTGAACTTCAATTGGCTTGGATTCTAGTGGCCGCCCTTCTTTATTATGTTGATGTAGAATGAGACATTGTGTGAGTCAATCAACAATAATAACATCACGAAAGATAAAATAAAATTAATCCCTTTTATTAAAGAATTTCTTTGTAGTTGAGATCAATACTGCTTATGATATGGCAGAGGGCTTCTTTTATTATAGAGATATTACATTGATCAATATCCACAATTGTTTTGATCAATGTGCTACCATTTATAGAGCAAACATTCTTTACAAATAAATATGTGCTCAACAATTTACCGATCTTTGTTTTGATGAGATTGCTTGGAATTGTTCATTTTAAGTGAACAACGAAGATGGTTTTGGTGAGATACACATTTTGGCTATGTTTTTAGTTACTCTAATTATTTCATCTAATCACTCTGACAGGACTCTAATAGATCCTTCTACATTTTATAAAAACTGGCTTTAATCATTTGACTCAATAATCTCCCCTTTCTTGATGAAAGGAAACTAAGTTCATCAAAACTCAAAAGATACAAGACACTATCTTCAAGTGGAATACAATAAAAAAATAGGATGCAAACAACTAGTCTATAATACCCCCCCTGAATTGGACAACTAATGCTCCCCCTGAATTAATTACTCATGGATTACTAATAGAAAAAATTGATATACCAAGCAACAATGCTAATATCAATCATAACAGTTCTCCTACTTTGACTTACATCAAAATGAAAGCAAGTAAGAAGAATGTGGGTAATGACAAGTTTTCAACCCACAACAAAATAGTAGATTTTCATCAAAAAGAGGGGAAAAGAGAATGCCCATGACTAAACATAAGAAAGCCTACAATGTAATGCCCTAAAATTTTTGTTACTTATTTTAACTTACGTGCTAATGTGTAATTTATGTGTATATTTTACACATTTTATTTTAGAGATATATGTTTATTTTAAGTTAGCATTATTATACTTGGGAAATAATTGAAGTATGCCTCGTTTAGTAGTATTACTACAACCTTGCCTAAAAAAAGGAAAAGAAAAAGAAATGAAGAGCCAAAAAAAAAAAAGAAAAAAGAGAAGGGGGGAGATTGTTTATCACATAAAAAAGGGGGTGTTCCTGTTTTTACCCCAAATCCCACCCACACACAAATCACATAGAGATGAGAGACGAAAAGAAGCAAAATATGAGGAGGACGTGGAAGAAGAGGAGAAGGAGGAAGAAGATGAAGAAGAAGAGGAAGAAAAAGAGGAAGAAGAGGAAGAAAAAGAGGAAGAAGAGGAATTGGAAACTTGGTAAAGAACTTGAGGTAAATAATCTCTACTTTCCTTTGAAGTTAAAACTGATTAGAGGAAGATTGATTATATAGTTTATGCGTGAATTTGAGAAATCGATTAAAAGTTGAAGCTTTGAGTTTGGTATTTTTAGGGTTTAGTACATTGACAATGTGATTTCACTTCTTAGAAACTCACCCTCAAAGATTTCATGCCTAGTTATGACTATTCGTGTGTGGATATTGTAAATTTCATGTTCATGCTATGAATTTAATCATACATTCGTTGAATTATGGAGGCTTGGCTTGAATATTTGGCTTAGAAGAGCAGCAATGGGGAAGAATAATTTGAATTTTTGAATTTTTCATCATTATTGGTCACTTTTTAAAACTTTGTGAATTATCAACTGAATAAAAAACTTTGAAAAGTTTGTTGTTGGCTCTCTATAGTATTTGGCAAGTTTTTATAATTTTTTGTTAACTTTAGATGTGGAGTTTTTGAGTTAAGAATTTTCAATTAGGACTTAATTTCATCCAATATTTTAATTCTTGCGAATTACATTCTTCAAGAAAAGCTGCAAAATTGTAGATTAACCATCGTAATAGCCCGAATATAATCCATGCCAATTACTTTGATTAATCTCAATTTAGTTTGATTAAGTTGAGCGCCGAATTTCAATTCAGCATTTGATATTTTATGAAATTGTAGGTTGAAATGCTAGAGTGACCATGAAACAAAATTGAGTTATGCTCTGTAGAAAATCATTCATAACTTCTAGGTATAATGCGAATAAGTAAAGCTATAATGCGAATAAGAAAAATGCAAGGAATAAATTGGTTAATATAGGCAAAGTTATAATTTTTTCAAATGTACCCTGTTAATGCACTTAATAGCACACAAATATACTAGCCCGAGATCGCCCAAATGGTCATTAGGTGAAAAGTAGAAAAGAGGGGGGGAGAAAGGGTTAAAAGGGGAAACGTTTTAGAAAAATCTAGAATTAAAATCCATTGAAATATTACAAAAACAATTATAAAACAATAAAAAGAATGAAAACAAATAAACCCAAACCCAAACTAATTCCCTAGTACCCATGGCCCCCATGCTCTACTCGAATCTCTCCTCTCCTTGCCCTGCTCTATTTGGGTTGCGAAGGTGAAACCCTAAATGCTATAATAACTGTAAATTACACAAACACACCTCCAATTTTGTGTAAACTATTTTAAAGATCCTCGATTTTTAAAACTAATTGTAAGGTAACTTCACTTATGAGGTGACTAACAGAAAGGACCCACAAAATTTTATGCAAACTATTTTCAAGTCCAAGCTACTATTTTAGTTCACAAATATAGCCCATTACTTTTCATATTGGTATATTTTACCCAAATCCTTAAAAACTTACTTTCGAAAAATTTTATTTTGTGCATCTGTAATTTCTCTCATAAGCACTATTTGGGACCTCTTTCAATTGATATCAGAGCTACATGACCAAAATAATTAAGATAATTAAGTATAATTAGTAGCTAATTAAGCTACTGAAATGTGTTTAGTGCTTGAATTGTCTTCTTCTTGTCCTACTCCTAATTATTCACACATTGTTCACTCACTAGAATGAACCACGTCAATCGAACTTCAATTAAACTATATCACTAATATAGTTTTGAAATTAAAAGTCGAATTAGCAAAAACTAAGACTGAGTTAAAGAGATTAAAAAGCAATTGTTTGTAATCCATCTTTCTTTAGTTAGCGAAATTAGACATAGTGAAAAAGCTCGTTTAAGTATTAGTACTCCATTTTAGCATACATATCCTTTCCAAAAGCCAAAAAAATAAAAATCAATTTCCTTTGCATTGTATAAAACTCCAAAAATAAGTTGGAGAAAAATCAAGTAAAAAATTGTTCGAAAAGGCAGAGAAATGAAAGGATGGAGTTTATGCAATTTGATCTTGAAGAGCTACATAATATGTTTGATAAAGAACAAAATTCGGAAGAATTAGACAAAATATGGGCACAATAGTGGATAAACAAGATGTATTATCTGATGATAATGAAGAGACAAATAACGTCTAGTTAGAAGAAGAAATATGTTAGTAGATGAACACAATTAAACTAGAGGATCTTAATGTTGTACCTTTAGAAGAAATTAGAAAAAGGCTAAACAAAAATTATGGGAAAAATGGTATTTAATGATGAAATCAATGAAATTAAAGAAGAACTTAACATAGATAAAATGAGTCCCTTGTAGTTAACAATGTCATTCCGAAACTTAAAGATTTTGTAAACCTTCTAGAAGAAATATCATTTTATGAGACCTAGATATGTTCCAACATGATGTATAACTAACTTTTCTTTTGGATTTATCCCAGGGAAAACTATGGCCTTTGAAAAAATTGGCCTTACCCCAATTAGATAAACATGATACATCTTAAACATCGATGGAGCATGTAACAAAGAAGAAATATTTGAGCATTGGAAAAGAGAAACAAATAGTGTCTTAAATTTAAATACTGCATGGTCTGCTGGAAATTTCCTAAATTATATTGAACACAATTTTTCTAACATTATGGTTTACTGGTATGATTTATTAAATGAGGATGGTAAAAATGCGTCAAGGATGATAGAAACCCCAGCTGCAATGTTTAAAAATTTATCTAAGGAGATCGAAACTGAATTCATCAGAACTAAACTTGATTCTAAAGAAAAGGTAAGAGAATGGCAAAGAAAGATTAATAACATAGAATTATGAGATATGTAGTATTTGGAGAATTATATTGTTGAATTTAGTCAATATTATTATAAAATTAGGCATAATGAAACCAATCTTGGTCTGTTTTATGATAAATTATCATATCCAATCAATTGTATAATCAATAAAAAGTATATTGAGTGGTCTGAAAAAGTAAATGTCATTGATACCCTTGGTTCAAGAAACTCTTATCTAAGAAAATGGGTTAATGATTAATGTCTCGATCTTCAAAAGTAAAAGAAAATAAAGAAACAATTTTAGCTTGTTGGGATAATCCTCACTAATGAGGAAAGGAACCTGAAAGGAGAAGAAAAAGAAAATTTTATAGGAAAAAGAGCTTTCACAAGCAATGGGGAGAGAAATATAAAAGAAAATATTATAACAAACCAAGTCCTAAAAAACGAAGATTTTTTAGGAAAGCCGCTTATTGCCTTGTTGGAAAAAATAATTGTATGTATTAGGCGTGCAGAGAAGTAGGTCATTATGCAAACAAATGCAAAAATAGAAAGGATAACAAGCTTATTGAATCTTTGGGTAGTCTAGCTTGTTTTGAGCTTAAAAAGAAAGAAGCACTAGATCTAGCCCTGAAAAACAACAAGAGAATTATTGAAATTGTACTACAAGATGAATATGAAGAAAGTGATTATGAAGAGACTAATCATATGATGGAAAGTAGTTTCAATTAGTCTTGGTTAACCTCTGGGAGAAGAATTTGATGTGGATAATGAGAATGAAGAATTCAAAGGAGATTGAATCCTTCATATAATTCAAAAGGACATGACTCATAAAAAATCTATCTTTCAATTAAAGTGCAAGTACGTATGCAAAATGATGGAAGGAGATATAGAAATAAAGGACTGTGAGTATAATATAAGAGAGGTTAATCTCATTAACTAGGAAAATGTTCTTAAGCATAACAAAGGCAGAAAGTATAGATACAGCCATGTTAGAAGTGTCCAAGCACAAATTGCTCCTTCAGAGTATTATAGAAAAGATATTAATATTTATACTTTGCTCTGTGATATCAGGCATGCCAATTTAATAATCAAATTATCACAGGGATTAATACCAATGTTTGCAACAGATTAGCAGGATTCAATTGCCAACCTGGATATCATGTAAGCCTAAAAGATGAATTTGCCAGAAACTTTGTGTCCCTTAAGATAAAAACAGTTGGAACAGACATGAAAAGAGGAGGACATTCATTAAGGATGTTTTGAAAAATAATCTACAAATTAGACAATAATATAAACCCAAAGACTAAGGTAACGATGATAAAGGTATAAAAATTTGAAAGTCCTACTCCTAGGCGAAAAATTCGAAGGATAAAGTCCAATCCATAGGGGATAAAAATTGATAGATCATGGATATCGAGCTTTGCTAATCCCATAAAAATGAATAAGAAAAATGTAATAAAATTTGATGAGGATGGTAAAATTATCATTAAACCCTAATTATTAAGAAGCATGAGTATAAGATCAGAATGGGGAGAAGGGTCTTCGTTAGCTAAAGAAGAGATAAAAGAGGATGATACACTTAGGATAACTAGTGAAATGAGTAGAATGAGTTTTGAATTCGTAAGACACAGTGTAGACCAAAGTATGAGTCTAGATAGGAAGATCATTGGGCATAAAATAAGAACTATTAGTGAACAAATCTATGAGGATGAATTAGTCAAAAATATGATTATAGAAATATGCTATGAGGTCATTAACACAAATCCTAATAGCATCTGTGTCCTAATAAATGTATGTTTAGAAGGGCTTTATAAATATGAACTATGTGCCTATATGGATAGTGGTTGTTCTGTATACTTTGGAAAAAGTTCGTTATTTTCAGAGTTTATGTCAAAAAAAGCTAACAATATGTTACAAGTAAGAATAGCTGATAATAGCATTATGAGCCACAACAAAGCCATAGAAGGGTTATCAATAGAATTAGGACGAGTCGAATATATTATACCAGTTCTATGGGCTACTGATGAACCCTCTTATGATATGATTATTGAAAATATTTTTTAGAGATTGTATTCTCCATGGACACAGACTATAAACTAAGTAATATTTATAATTAATGGTCACTCAGTCTCTATTAAAAAATTAAATAAGACTTACACTCATCAAAAGATTGAGCTGACATGAAACTAGTGTGGTAAGAAGGTAATGCCTACGTAACATGAGATAGTACTGACAATCTCACAACTTTAGTTATCTATTAAAGAGCAAGTTGTTGAACAACAAAAGCAATTATGCGAAGAACTGTACCTGGATAATTCTCTAAAATTTTAGGATAAAGATAAGACATGTGTAAAGATTACTTTATTAAATCCCAACACTATTATCCAATTCAAACAAATAGTGTATACACACCAGGATATCCAGGAATTTGATAAGCAAATCAAAGAGCTATTAGAGAAAGGGTTAACCAGAAATAGTAAGAGCCCTCACACTAATCCCGCTTTTGTGGTACGAAATCATGTTAAAGAAAAAAGGGGAACAGTTAGAATGGCAATGAATCACAAAAAACTTAATGATAATACTATTTTTTGTGGTCATTATATTCCTAACAAAATAGTCCTTTTGAATAGAATTCAAGGAGCCTATTGATTCTCGAAAATCGATTGCAAAAGCAGATATTGGCAAATTAAAATGGGTGAAGAAAGCATCCCTTTAACTGCTGTTAGTGCCCCTTAATAACATTATAAGTGACAGTAATGTCATTTAGTCTTAAAAATGCACCTCAAATATTCCAAAGAAGAATAGATAACATATTTAAAGATCTTAGTCACTGTTGCTGTGTCTACTTTGATGATATCCTTATCTTTTCAAAGACCATAGAACAACATAAACATGATGTCCTAGCCATCACTCAAAGATGCAATTGATCATGGTATTATGCTTGGCAAGAATAACTGCATTTACGCTGAATAAGAAAATGAGTTTTTAGGTTTAGAAATAAAACCTGTTAAACCACCGTACAAAAACCTTATTCTAGAGAAAATAGAAAACTTCCCAAAAAGATTGAAGATATGAAGAAATTAAAAAGGTTTCTTAGATACCTTACCTATACTTTAAATTTCATTAAAGATCTAGCTAAAATGAGAAAAGCATTGCAGTAGAAACTCAGGAAAGAAATAAATTAGCCATGGACTACTAGTGATTCAAAAATTGTTTAAAACTTTAAAAATATGTGGGAAAATTATCATGTTTTTGATTTTTCTAATGAAGGAGATGATTTCATTCTTGAGACAAATGCCAACAATGAGCACTGGAATGCAGCATTCAAAATCAAAGAAGAAGAAAAATTCTGTAAATATTACGGTGAAAGTTTTAATAAGACATAATGCAACTATCCTACAATGGAAAAAGAAATCCTTGCAGTCACAAGGGGATTGAAAAGTTCTTAATCTTTTTAGCCCTAAAACATTTTCTTACTCGAACTGGTTGCAAAGGAATAGTTGGTTTTGTGAAAAAGAATTTATCAAATATGCAAGTGCAAGGGTGACTCTAGCATTGGCAAATACGGCTTAATTGGTTTTCCTTCTCTATTGAATATATGTAAGGATCGAAGAATTCTCTAACAAATAGTTTAGCTCGAGAACTCGCCAATGGTAATCATCAGAGCTGAACTCCTGCTGGAAAAGGAGGAAATCCAAAATGAGATGCCTCACTACTAGAATGAGTTTCTCCTTCTAGTAGAATCCTTATGAATATTTTGAAATTTCATACAAAAAGTAGATCTCGTTTTGATCTGTTGTCTTCTGCCTACCTAATAGCACAGAGATTTATCCTTTTTAAGTTATAAATAATATAAGGTGTCCTTATGATATTCAAAATCAATAAGTTCTCATGTTAAAAAAAAAATTGATTCAGCGATTGGTGTGTAGCCTGCATTTACTGCTAGCACATTTACTCTTATGATATATGGGAATCATGGAGTAGTATGATCTTCTTTCTTGATAGATCTGGAGTTGGTAATGTTAGATTCTTGGCTAATTCAATCTCTCCAAATGACCCCATCATGAAAGCCTCGAGATATGGAATGACTGCTTACCTCATGGAAATCTCAGATCCAAAGTACCCATTTTTTTCAAGACTAAGTTTCAATAGTGTATATTTAAAAGAGTCCATTGGATTGTCATATCTCCTGATGATCTAATAAAATTTCATATATTAGAAGTATGTATGTCGAGTACGTCATGCAGTTATCGAATATGAAAATAGAAAAGTAAAACCAGCTCATTATCTTGTTCAATTAGTTAATTTGGATGATCCTAACAATTAAAGGTAAGAATGGTTTCCAGAATAACAAGAAGTAGTTAGTAGTCCTGTTTAGCAAGATCCATTGATTTTTATAATAATTATCATCAAATGTGGACATTAATTCAACTGGGAAGACCACTAATACATTGCAAGAACATTACTTTCGCTTATCATGATGATCTTAGCAAATATATGAAGGTAGAAGGAACGACTTCAGAGGATGTTTGTGATTATCTCTTTGATATAGGAGCTGAAAAATTCTTATAACAAAAAGGAAAGAATTATCTTCATAAATTATTTGAAAGATAGAATCCAGAGCATCTTCAACTTAATGAAGATTTTGATGATTATCTAAAGAATGATGAACTGGAAGACATTGTTGGAGTTGAAGGAATGCAGAATTTCAATATGGATGACGAGTCTTATCAACATTAAAGGCTCTGAAAATTGTTTCTCTATTATTATATTATTTTGTCAAGTGTCAAGTTAGTAAAATAATGTTGTCTACTATAGTAATGTGAGGATCGCTGTAGTTATGTGAAAATATCAGTATGTACTTTAGCCATTAGGGTATCCTATGTAGCACACCTCCTCTATAAAAGGAGAGGTTGAGTGCAGAGAAGGGACACAGTCATTTGAACATACTTGAGCAAAAGAGAAGTCGAGGTTCTCCATTTCTCTATGAGCAAGCATCTCTAATGATCTTAGTAGTTTAAGTCCCTCTTCAATCTTTCCATTGTAATATTTCCATTTTCAAGCTTTCAATAAAAGAAGTTTCTCAGTCTTAAATAGTATAACTTCTTGATTAAAGTCTCACTATACTTTAAAAATATAAAACTCGATTAGTAACTACGGGCTGAGGTGAAAAATGAAATAGATTTGTGTTGTGCCTGATCTAAGGAAGGTTTAGTTGAGATTAACAATCTTTATAAACTGAAAGATAGAGGAACGCTAGACTCCAATACTGACTAAACTCAGGTAATGGTCGAAAATATAGTATTTATGACATAAGTAGTAGATTGTGATAACTAGTACCAATAAAGTCATTATAAGGAGTTCAATCATTAATATAAGCTTAGTTTTCTAAAAAAAGACAAATAATTTTAAGTATTTGCATTTTGAACCCCATTTAGGCTAAAGTTGAAAATTTCTAAAAGTTTCAGGCCAACATAATAGTAAAAAAGAAATCTATTGTTCGAAAACATAAAGTACCCCAGGATTAGTTTCAAAAAAACAGGGACCTAAAAATAGTTAACTTAAAACTCCTGATAGTCACTAATTGCCATAATAATCATTTCTACCATTTTGTTGTTGATTTTATTAGTAAATGTTTTGTTTATTTTAAGTGAGTGTTAATTTGTGATTTTCTTAGGTTTTTATAATGAATTTGAATTTTGTGATGCTTGGAAATTTATGGATGAAGATAATGAGTAGGGTTTGGTCATTGAATATGAAATCATGTTTAATTTCATTAATTTTAGGAAATTTTGTTGAATTGTAGTAGTAATTGGATGGAAACTTAATAGAGTATATATGTCTTGTGTTGGGTGATGTTTCCATGAAAATGGGTGTTCAAATTGAAGATGATGACAGGAGTGAAGGGGCAAATAGGCCAAACTTTGAGGGGTTTTGAAATTTATTTAATTAACATGAATTTGCAGTTTAGTTTAAAGTAATGAATGGTAATTGGTGGAAATTTAGTTTAATAATGATGGTTATGAGTGTGCTATAGCTTGAAGTGAAGGAAAAGGGGGAGGGAGATGTGGTTTTTGAAATATTTGAGATGAATATTCTTAATGTGAATTTCGAAATTAATCTGTGGATTTCGATAAATTAAGTATGCACACTTAGGTATTGGTGGTAGTGTAATTGGAATGGTTGTAGATCCTGATTCTCGTATTTTGATCAAGTAATGAGTTTAATGATTCATGGACATGTTGATGATTATTTAAATGTTTTGATACTTGCAGGGATGAAGGAATGAATATGCTTTGATTTGGACCTAAAATCATGCACTTGACATTGGAAATAAGTTTAGGACCACAATCAATTAATCTAAATCGTATTAGTGGGTGGCTTGTTGTACTAGCAGTGATGTTACTTCCAAAAATAATAATAATAATAATAATAATAATAATAATAACAGCAGCATAATCATAACAACGTGGATATTAATAATAATGAGGTGAATTATATTCTATGATGCATATAACATTAATGCCATTAATGACAAGGATAATGACAATACGAGAAAAGGGGCATAGTATAAATAGGGAATAAGGTCAATTGATATGCTTAAGTAATTAGTGATGAGTTTATTGATAATTAAGAGAAGAATCAAAGGAACTTTGAATTATTTTCAAAGCTTATAATTAATAAAAACTGTCTTAAGCCTTACTAACCATAGAAAAACACTTTTGGAGCAAAAATGATGCCATTTCTATCACTTTAAGCCATAAAACGTACATTTTATAAAAGGCAAAGAGATTTCAAAAATTCAGGCACGTTTATTGCCTATACATTTCAAATATTCAAATGTCTTTTATAAATTTCCAAATCTCCTAATATACAAGCATTTAATGAATCATTTGCAAGATTTGTTTTTGCCACATAATTAAATGGACCTAGTAGTTATTAATTGTGAGGGCTTAGGCCCAACAGTTCACCTACACAACTTCAACTCATACATCTCAATCGGCCTGGGAGGTGTGCGCCTACCCATAGATCGCATTGTACATATGAATTGATCAGTTTGGATTCTTCTTTCAGATAATAACCGGTAACAGATTCTAATATAAGTTTCTCTCCCGTTATTACTAAAATGAATTGAAATATAACCGCTTATTGAAAAATGAATTTTATTTTTTATAGTACAAGGTTCAATGTATTGAGCCTGGGCTTACCTTTCCAACATTTTATTTTCATGTTCTAAGTTAAGCATTTCAAACGTTACACACCGGGCATTGGAAGTGAAGCACGAAGTTAATCCATGGGCCCTAGCCAAGCTCACGGTAACATCTTTCTGAGCCTTGAGGTGCCTGCAAATATGTAGATGGGTTATTAAATTGTCATTTCGGCTCTAACATGTGCAGTTTACACTTCGCTTATATTATATGTGCCATGAGATGTTATTATGTTAGTGTTGAGTATTCTAATTAGTTAAGCCTTATCCTTTCTAGAATGGCAATAATGCCCTAACAAGACATTTTTCATTTTGGTGATCACTAATGACCAATTATAACGCTAATTACATTACTAGGAGTTGGGGCATTACAACCATAATTTTTTCAACAATTTTGATTGTGTATTTTGTGAGTTATCAGTTTTTGCATTTAATGTTCAAATTTTAAGCAATTTCGCTTACTGCCAGAGTTTTTGGGCATTATTGGCCTGCAGAAGAAATCTTAAAATTTTACTATAGATTGCTACATTACTTGGCAATATCTAAAAACCTTCACATATTTTGGATGTGTGTCTTATGAGTTACAAATTTTTTTATAAAAACTCCCACATTTGGTGAAATTACGTCTATGTTATGTTTAATCTATAAATTAGATAGGTAACCATGATTTTTTAACATTAGAAATAATAAGGTATTGGAAACAAATAGTTATCTTTGCGTTTCGAATCTATGTGGGTTATTGGTTGGTACCTTGAGTGGGCACTGCTTGGTCTGTCAATTGACTCCTCAGTTTGTGCTATTTGAATTTGTGTGGATTCCTATTAGCACCTTTGGGTGGGCTCCGCCCAGTCCACCAGGATGTGAATGTGACTCCACGGTTTGTAATTTGAGAGCATCAGCGTACTCCAGAGTATTGGGTCCCTAGTTGGCTCCTTGAGTGGGATACGTCTATTTCACCAAGATGTGTTTGTGACTCTTATGTTTTATGATAGCTCTTTGTGTAGGTCATAAGTTGATTTCCCCTATAATAAGCAATTTTGGTTAACCTAAGCATGTATAGTATGTTATGGAATTCGATTTCCGCTTGGGTTTAGAGTTAAATGTCGTTATGATATTTTCGAGATTGTAATTGATTATAAGTATATGTGTAGTTAATAAGTATGTGCAACAAATATATTACATGAATATAATGAAAAAGTGAAATTTTATAAAAAATATGCTTTTATGTATGTAAATTATGGTTATAGTTAGGTCATTAGTCTATCTTAGTGGACTTTGCTTTCTTTTGGGCTCTAGTGAGGACTAGGATGCTAATTGACATTGTTGGTATGAGATAATTTAGTGAATGGACTAGCAGTAGGGTTTGTTTATGAACTTAAGTGGAAATGGGTCTCTTTGAATTGTATCTACTATGGGATAAGTATGACTGAGTTAACCTAATAGTTTATCTCATAACATATCTATTTTTGTGTTCTATGAAGCTTTAGGAGCATAATAGATATGGAAAATATGATTCTCTTTTTGAAGCATTATCATGTTGGTACCTTCTTATGTCGTCTTCCATATTTTATATGCTATGTTGTGATTCTACGTGATATATGCTTCATGTGGGTATGTGTGGACAAGATAATGTACGAAGTATAATAACAGTGTAAGTAAGGATTATTTTTACTGGGCATCATATGCTTATGACCTTACCATTGTTTAGTTTTGGAAGGTAGAAAAGTACGAAGAAGCTTCTAAAAGGACTAAGGCGTGCATGACTTTTAGAGAACTAAGCTTGTAAGTATAGATCTTCTTAGTGCATGTTTAAGTTATCCAGTATATATATTGTAACGACATAAATTGATGTATTTTACTTTGTAAATATGCAAGACTTTGTAAATATAGTATGAATATAAATGGGAATACCTTATTTGATCAAATTATAGTCAAGACTTCCACTGTACTTATTTTCTATGTGTTAACTAAGGCTAATGAGCTTAAAGAGCCTGGTGGGCACTTCTAGTTGAACATCCACAATGGTGATGCACTTGCCTCCTTTGGGCTGGCATTATAAAAGTGGTATCAGAATAATAAATGTGAAACCCATAGGGCTTGTGTGTGCATGTGATTCCTATCTGCTTGACGATGTATAGATATGTGATTATGTGAGTTACATGTGTTTTGCATGACCTTGATTTGCATTATGGCTTCATTTGCTATAGAGCTTGAGATTAGAAAATTGCCAATGACAAGTTTCGAGGGTGACATTTTTGTTACTTATTTTGACTTATGTACTAATGTGTAATTTAAGTGTACATTTTATGCATTTTATTTTAGAAATATATGTTTGCTTTTAGTTAGCATTATTGTGATTGGGAAATAATTAAAGTATGCCTCATTTTTTAGTATTACTACAACCTTGTCCCAAAAAAAAAGCAAAAGGAACCAAAAAATAGATAAAAGAAAAAAGAGAAGGGTGGAGATTTTTTATTACATAAAAATGAGGGGGGGGGGCTATTCCTACTTTTTACCCCAAAACCCTTACACACACGACCTGTGGAAAGGAAAGAGGGAAAGAAGGAGAGGAGGAAGAGGTGGAATTGAAAATTTTGTAAAGGATTCAAAGTGAGAAATTTCTATTTTCTTCTAAAGTCAAAATTGATTAGGGAAAGAATGACTAGATAGTTTATGCTATTTGAGAAATCAGTTGAAGGTTGAAGCTTTGAGTTTGGTATTTTTATTAGTAGATTAGAAACTTAATTTCACTTCTTAAAACCTTCCCTTAAAGGTTTCATATCCAGTTGTAATTGTTGGTTTGGTCTTGCTATGAATTTAATCATATATTCATTAAATTATTAGTGCTTGGCTTGAATATTTGGATTAGAAGAGCAAAGATGAGGAAGAACAATTTGAATTTTTAGATTTTTAGGATTTTTAGCCATTGTTTTACTTTTTGTGAATTATTGGCTATATGATAAACTCTAAAAATTTTACTATAGGCTCTCTATATATTTGGCAATTGTTTGCATTTTTTTAAAATTTTGGATGTGTAGTTTCTGATTTAGACTTTTTTATTAGAACTGCCCTATCTGATGCATAATTTTGGCCATTGTTTTAACTTTGTGAATTACTTGCTCTAAGAAAACTTAAGAAACTTTTACTATAGAGTCTCCATAATTATATATTTGGTAATTTCCTGTGAATTCTCATGAATTTTGGTTGTGCATTCTATAAGTTATGAATTTTTTTGTGTTTAGTTCTCAGATTTTTAGTAATTTCATCTAATATTGGAGTTTCTAGGAAATATTGGCCTAGATAAAAATTAAAAATTTTATTGTAGATTTGCTATATTATTTTGGCAATTGCTTGAAAATTTTCGTGTATTTTGGATGTGTATCATATGAGTTATGACTTTTTTTTATAAAAGCTATCTGTTTAGTGAAATTGCAGGTTGTTTGTATGTTTGATTTATAAATTAAATATGAAAGAGCCGTTTTTAGCATTAGAAATAACAAGGTATTAGAATGAAGTATTGGAAGTTTGTGGAAACCATTTGGAGCTGGATTATATCTTGGTTTGGCTATGTTGCGGTATGAATAGTGAATATAAGTTTCTTTGAAAAATCATAGTATGATAGTGTGAATTATATGATCCCAATAAGTTATGTTTTTCTGAGGAAGAGGTTTATATCTTACCAGAGGCTATTACATTGCATTATAGACTATGGTCCATAGAAGTAGTTATTTTTATGTTTGGATCTCTATGGGTTATTGGTTGGAACCCTTAGTGGGCATTGCCCAGTCTATCAATTGACTCTTCAGTTTGTGTTACTTACATCTTTGTAGGTCCCCAGTTGGTACTTTGAATGGGTTTTTCCGGGTCCACTACGATGTGAATGTGACTCCATAGTTTGTGATTTGAGGGAAACTACTACTCTAGAGCATTGGGTCCCTAGTTGGTACATTGAGTGGGCTGTGCCTAGTTTACCAGGATGTGTTTATAACCTTTGTGTTTTATGATAGTTCTTTCTATAGGTCATAAGTTGATTTTCCCTAAACTAAGGAACCTTGATTAACATAAGAATGTATGGTATGTTATAGAATTGGACTTGGCTTGGATTTGGAGTTGGAACATCGTGATGACATTTGTGAGATTGGGATCGGGTCGAAGTATATGTGCAGTCGATAAGTATGTGCAAAGAAATATACTACATGTTCACAACCAGATTGTGAAATTTTATAAGCAATATGCTTTTGTGTCTGTAAATTATGGTTATAGCTGGGTCATTAGTCTATTTTAGTGGACATTTGCTTTGGTTTGGGCTCCATTGAGGACTAGGAGCCCAAATGACATGGTCAGTATGGGACAATTATGATAGTTTAGTGAATGGACTACCAGCAGGATTTGTTTAGGGTCTTAAGTGGAATTTAGAGTCATTGAATCATATTTGGTATGGATAGGCATGATTGACTCTGCTTAACAGTTTGTCTCATAACATATCTATATGTGTGTATTTTGTGAAGCATTAGGAGCACAATAGATGTGCAAAATATGATTCTATTTTGAAACTTTATCATGTTCTTACCTCCTTATGTCATGTTCCATATGCTATATGCTATGCTGTGATTCTATGTGATATATATGTTATGGGGTTATGTACGAACCGAATAATATGCAAAGTGTAATAGTGGGGAAAGTAAGGATTATTACTGGGCTCGAGGAGATCATGATCTCCCCATTTTTCAAGTTTTGGAATTTAGAGAAGCACGAAGCAGCATCTAAAAGGGCTAGCGACCGCTTGACTTTTGGAGAACTAAGCTTGAAAATGTAGACCTTCTGAGTGGATGGGTTGTAAATCCGCAAGTGCACGGTTGTTCGTTGTGGCACTTGAGATGTTGCCCTCAGGGATGGGAATATAATTAGGTTTCTAGTCAAATACTAAGTAACTTATACTAAACTATATTAAATAATGATAAATAAGTAGCAATTTTAACCAACTCTACTAATCACATACTCCTTAACCAAGTAACAATAAGAATGAAACCAATTTTTTTTACTAGATTAAACTCACTGCATCTGTTTAATCCTCGAAAAATTCTAAGATTAGACAACAGGCAACGGAAATGTTCAGAAATTCCAAATCTAAGACCTTAACCGAGTTGACAAAGGCGAATCAGACTCGTTTAACAACAGCGAACCACAAGGATAGAATCTTAGCAACAGCGGAGGTTAACTCAGCAAGATGGAAACTGAATCAGAACAGTGGAGCAACACAATATCTGAAGTCGCATTCACCCCTGCAAATCTAGATCTAAAATAAAAAGAAAATCGCACTAGAATTGAATTAACTTTAAACTGATTTACATGAATTTTTAAGAATGAATCTGCAATCGAAAAAAATTAAAAAAAACCAAAATTACAAACAAAAAACGAGGACTGCCTTACTCTCTCTGCTTCTATCCTGCTTAATCCTTTGCCTTCGAACCTTCCTTTTTAGTCCTAAAAACCGCAACCCTTCTCCCCTCTTAATTGCTTCATTAATCCCCAACTAAGCCTTGTTCAATTCTTGTAACTGCCTATTTGATGATGGTGATAATGGAAGAGTAAATGATGAAGAAAGAGAGGGAAAGAAACATCTAGCCTGTTCTGTTTTTTTTTTTTGGGTTTTTTGGGTTGAGAAATGAAGAAGAAAAAGAAAGGGATGGGGGAAAGGAAACTCACATGCAGCAGCATGCATGCTCGAATTAAATGAAATGAGGGAGCAGGCTGGGCTGAGGGGAGAGAAAGGTGAGAACAGGTATGGCCCAGGCCCAGCAAGAGGAAAGGAAGGAGAAAAGGGGGAGGCAGGCCACGGATTGGGCCTAGCGTGTAAGTGAGGAGGAGGGGAAATGAGAAGAAGGAGGAGAAGGGCAAAGGTGGCACTTGGGCCAAGGTCTAAGGGGGGGAGAGGGCCGGTGAAATGAAGAAAGGAGAGAGGCCCAGTGAAATGAAGAAAGGCAGGCCCAATCAGGGGGCGCGACTGGGCTCGGTTCTTGCTTAAGCCATGGGACTTCTCTTTCTTTTCTTTCTTTCCTCATCTCTTGACCCAAGCCTTGAGCAAATTGTTTATTTTTCCAAATTTTCCGATTCCTACAAAATAAACAAAAGTACATTAAAAGTCTAATCTACTAAATCATTTTGAGCAAATCAAGATAATAAAAGGGTATAAATATCATAATTTCTAGTTTAACAAATACCCCTACGCCTAAATTTTGCTCGTCTCAAGTAAAATAGAATAAAAAATCGTAGGAAAAGAAAATAAAATCCTAACTCACTTTCGTAAGAATCACGGTTGCACTTAGCATGTACAACAAGCTATTTAAACCAATAGGCTATATCTAGTAGACGATTAAGGTCTCATGAAGGTTTGCAGAATATGTACCCACAAAATCTTGAAATTTTTTTTCTATTTTAAAAACTCATAAACACAACACGGGGGAAAATATATACGCATTTTAATCAACCACATCTCTCAAGCAATCTAAGCACTAGATTGCATATAAACACATTGTACGCATCAAAAAATTTTTAATCCCCACTGATGACATCTACACACAATATTGCACCCCACTTAGAAATTATATACAAACTCAACTGGTAAAACCTCACTTTAGGAAAATGTTAAACACTCCTGCTCATGTGTTCAAAATATAACAAGTTCCACTATATTCTCAATTCTCCACCACTAAAATGCAATATGGAAGATGATAATCAAGCGGACTTTTTGGGCTGTAACAAGGATACAGTTAAGAGGTAAGAGAGGGACATATAATTTGGAAAATAAGGAGCTAAAAGTCATAGCCAATGAGCAACCAACACTTATACCAACTATAATAATCACAGCCTCTCCCAAAACTTACATCAAAATAAGAACACACCCCATAAAATTGGGCCATTGGAAATTAGTATATATAATGACAACATTTATGCCAAACATTCTTATTCACAACTCTTCTTGGAATCTTTGATATTTTGTTTCAACTTTTGTTTCCTTCATTCTTTTTTTCCATTTTTTTCATTTTGTTTTTCTTGCTTTTGTTCCTTTTTTTCATTAAGAGAATGAATAAATGGCATGTCCAAAAGTAATACAACTCAAATTCCATATGGTCACAATGATAAATCCCCATACATAATCAAAATCATCAACCATTTACACAAAATATCCGAAGGCTGCCCAACAAATGATGAAGTGTTGTCCCACTAATCTTGGCTTTGGTAGGAAATGTGCTTTGGCCAAGGGTTAAAATGAAGGATTCACAACAAAAAGGTCAAAGCTCAAAGGGGCTGGCAAAGGTAAGCATTCAACACAAGGGTGGCAATTTGGCTATGTAGCTCACAAACTGAATAAATGCTATTGATTTAGAGAGTACACAACCACAAGAGGAGGGGTGAATTGTGGTGTCTGATTTTCGCAACATGCTGGCAAACAGTCTTAGGCCCTGTTCGCACAGGTTGTTCCTGAGATAAGCAGAAGCAAAAATCCAACAAAATTGAATGCAGAAATAATGGACACAGTATTTTTAAGTGGAAAACACCTCTAGCGCAACTGAGGTGAAAAACCACGACCTACCTCCTGTAGGATTTACACACTTCACTAAACGGGCTAAACACATTACAATAGTAATACACCTTGTTACAAATTGCAACCCACGTAACCATCTTCCCCAAGACAGGTTACCCCATGTCCAAAATCTCCTTGATTTGGACACACACTCAACTCACTTTTGTGAAAGAAGAGTATAAAGAAAAACCACCTTATTATAATGCTTCTCAACTAAGCTAATATAGGGTACAATGAAGTCCTAGTATGCCAACTTTGAAAGCTCAAATAACTCACTCACTAGACACAGTTTTCTTTTGAAACATTTAAGATCATGAACATTGAATTTTTTGCCTTCTGAAAACCGACGCTTCTGAGGTTGTAAGAAGCCACTTTATATAGTACCTAGTAAAACAATTTCCTCAAATTTTTGGAAACTAAAATCCCTAAAGAATATAGAATCCTTTAGCTACAAGGGATGCGGTAACAGGAGCTAGAAACACTTCCTAAACCGTGTGCATAAGGCGGTGATTCTCAGCAACTAGCCCATGTTTTTCTCAACAACCTTATCCGCTTGCCAAAAATTGGATATTCTTTTTATTCAAAAGGATTTTGCAAATCCCTTTAGATTTTGATAACTGTTTTTTAGGGTAAGGGATAAGATACTCCATAGAAAAATCTTTCTTGCAAACTTGGAGAAGCTGCTCAAAATCTAAAAGATAAAAACGTGAAAAATTGTTTTTCGCAGCTTATTCTGGAAACACCCTGAACGTCCTGTTTCTAGGATTGTTTCAAGGGTGATCCGAAATATTTTCCAAAAAACATAATCGTTTCAAGTAAGTGGTAAGTTAAGACTTT
>NCQV01050527.1:0-15339 GCA_002740545.1 Lophocereus schottii
AGTGATTAAACTAAGACTCTAAGACTCCTGTATTTTGTTGTTGTTGTGCACATATTCCACTTTTGATGTTCCAAGCTCCTTCGAATTGGTCTCCAAGGTGTTTGCAACCTAAACTCAAACATGTAATTCTTCAATCTATTCCACAGGGTGTTTGGAACATATCTCAACACACAATTCTAGCACACAACTCAAGCATAGCATAATAGCATTTTGACTTGGTACGTTTGGGTTGTCATCATCAAAATCTTACACATGATTGGTTCAACGAATTCCCCATTTTTGATGATGACAAACCAAATGACCATTAAAAATGAGACAAGGCAAAGGGCAAAATATTAGTGCTAAGACAGTTCAGGAAGCCAATTCACATAACAGAGAATAATGAGAATAGGAAGTCAGCTTAAAATAGGCAGTTTTAATCAGAACATGATTATACTCATCTTCCCCCTTTTGACATCATCAAAAAGGTGTAGCAAGCCACATGCATGAATTCGGAGGGAATGCACCCACCACCATGGGTAATGAGGGAAAATAACAACGATATAGTCAAGTATATGGTGTATAATGATATTGGCCATCCCAATTACGCACAACATACAACAGCAAAGGCAAGCAATGGCATGGCATAGCCAAACCAAACTAAAAACAGAGATAACCATTGTCAATCACATGTAGAATCAAGATTAACCAATCAGAAAAGCAAACAGTGCTGATGGGACTAGGGCAAAGAACAGTGATGAATCAAGGAGAAGAGGAGGATGGAGCAAGTTTAGCCGTTAGGGTAGAGAGGACACGAAGAATATCCTCATCGCACTGCGCATTTAGAGCCTTTTCTTCAGTCAGTGCTTGCTTCACTTCAGCAATCTCTTCCTGTAGATGGAGCTGGTCCTAGACAAGAGCCGCAATCATGGTAGTGCTGGAAGACGTTGCCGTACTAGAAACAGGATGAGGACCAGAGCCAAAGGGTGTTTGGGTCCTTGTTCTAACACAGTTCCATCACTCTTATTAATCTGGAACCCACACCCAAGTAAAGTATTGCTTCCTATTTCATTTGCAAGGGAATCCTCTGAGTCTCAAACACCGAAGTCAAAAGAAAGCCATAGCCCAGATCATGGCTTCCGGAAGTGTTGGCAATCCGACCAATGTGACTAATCATGATAGCAGGCAAATTAATTGGCTCTCCCCTATCGAGGAGGTCAGTAAGGCATGTATCCATAGGGTTCGCAAGATTACATCCCTACCCCGAGGAATCACATTCTTAATGACAAACCAGAATAACAACCGATGTAAAGGCTGCATTTGCCCCTTTCTCACAAACCGGGGTTCACTTAGATCAGATTGTTGGGCTAGTTTTTGGGTGAGATCCAACAGTTGGTCATTGCTCAGCATAGTTTTATCCTCCCTTACATAAACATCAAACCCTTTAGAGGGTACACCAAGCCAACCTTCCAGATTATCAGCATCAAAACAAAGTTCTCGACCGTGACTAGTCACTATCCCATTAGTAATCACATAATTGGCATAGAATTCAGCCAATTCAGGTGCTAAGTAGCCCCTCTTAGTATTGGTAAATGTATCCAGCCAACCCTATGCTCTCAATTTGTCCAGGAACCCCCCTAAGCCCTATTCTTGGAAGTATAACACCTTCACTATCTTTCCTCGCACCGCGGCTTTTTGCAGGAAATGGCTATACCTTTCCCCCTGAGTCATGGATTTTCTTGATTTCTTTGTCGAGGGTTCCTCGCTGCGTTCACCCAGGTCAGACCCCTGTTCTGGAGAACCTCATTTCGGGGCACGTTTCTTCGAGGACATAGTTGGGGAAGACGTTTGGGAGGCTATTTTCACAGGTGATTTGGATAGTGTTTTAGGAGTGGATTTAGGCTTCTTTGAAGGTCTAGCAACCTTCTCCTTGGGTAGGTACAGTGTGATGGCAGGACCAACAATCTGAGTATGAGGCCGATGTAGGGTAGTGGTGTGAGGTACAATGGGTGTTGTGGTGGTCTTGACTCTGCGTCGAGTGGACGGTTTGGTTGCTGTTTAAGGGGTGGTTGTTGGGGTTGGTTTCACATTTCGTGTGAACCGTAGAGGAGGTTCATCTTCTTCAAGGTCACAAACAGGGTCTTCATGCACATAGGACCCCTCAACCCATTCCTCCACAGTCACAAATTCTCCACTTTTCTTAGGGAATTTCGGCTCGGTCATATGGCGTTCACACAACACTAAATCCCATCCCAAAACAGACCTAATAGGGGGTATGGCCTCAAGTTCAATTCCTACGGGCCTCAAATCAACACTTTTTAGAAATTAAAAATAAAGGGAGAAATACCATAAGTAGGCATAGGGGTATCCTTCGTCGGCGATGTTGGTAGCGTCTTGAGTATGCTAGTAATTGTCCTTTCCTTTTTCTTGATTTCTTGGCTTGAAGTGAGCTTGGGTGACGTGCCTTGCGACCGGATGATGTGCCGCTGCCATGGGTGCGTGCCATTGGAAGAGCTACTGGAGGAGGAGGTTTAGGGTTTAGTGGGTTGTAGGAGGAAGAGGAAGGTCGAGTTCTTGAGGGAAGGGGGGAAGGTGTTTGGGGAAATGGAAAGTGGTTTGAAAAGAGTTGACCATACATATTAAAAAAAATCCTCCCTCTTTTTTCGGCCGCCGGTTTTAGAGAGAGAGAAGGAATCTGCATGCCAAGGAATCATTATACCTTGAGAAAAGCCATAGTTTTTAGAGGAGGTGTAATAAAGGAAAAATCCAATTTCCAACACACGTAAGGATATGGTAACTTGATTAACATATGATACAACCAGTGGTCCACCTTGTTCTTAGTGCCTGTTCTGACTGCTGTATCTTAGGTATCAAAGAACAGTAAGGGCAATATCATTAGACCTCAACAACTGTCAGCAAGTCAAATTCCGCACATATGCTAATATCAGCACAAAGAGTTGAATGCATCCATTGAATTAATTTTTGGCCTAAAACTTGACTAGTCAATGATTGGGGGTTGATGAAGTACTTTCAAGTTCTTTTAATCAAACCCAATTCAAGCCTATTCTTTTCAAACGATGCTCTATTCAGTGCCTTGGTGAAAATATCAGCAATTTGTTTATTAGTCGCATAAAAATTCATTGAAATCAAGCCCTTTTCAACATTGTCTCTTAAAAAGTGATGACGAATGCTAATATGCTTAGTCCTTTTATGTTGACATGGATTTTTGGCAATACTAATTGCACTTGTGTTATCACAAAATATAGAAATGCCTCCCGTGTCAACACCAAAGTCCTTGAGTTATTACCGTATCCACAGTAGTTGAGCACTACAAGAAGCAGCCGCTACATACTCGGCTTCAGCGGTGGACATGGCAACTGAGTGCTGTTTCTTTGTGGACCAAGAGACCAAACAGGGCCTAAGAAAAGTAGCCATACCTGAGGTGCTTTTTCTATCACCTAGAAATCCAACATAATTAGCATCAGCATACCTAATGAGGTCAAAGTTGCATCCTCGTGGATACCATAGGGCCAGATCTGATGTGTGTTTCAAATATCTAAAAGTTCTTTTTACAGCTTTTAAATGTGTTTCTTTAGGATTTGACTGAAAACGAGCACATAAACCAACACTGAAAACAATGTCAGGTCTACTAGCGGTTAGATATAGAAGTGACCCTATCATGCCCGTATATGATTTCTCATTAACTGAAGGACTTCCAACATCCATCCCCAACCTGGTTGAAGAAGAGATAGGAGTGTCCATGGGCTTCGCCGATTCCATCCCAAACCGCTTAAGCAATTCCTTCACATATTTTTGTTGATGTATCATAGTTCCGTTTGAGGTTTGTTTAATTTGCAAGCCTAAGAAAAAGTTAAGTTCGCCCATCATGCTCATCTCAAACTCACTCTTCATCAATATTGAAAATTCATCACATAAATCATTGTTGGTTGCACCGAATATAATGTCATTGACATATACTTGTACAATCAACAAATGTTCCCCTTTAGATTTAAGAAACAAGGTATTATCTACCTTGCCCCTTTGAAAGTCATTATCAATTAAAAATCTTGATAATCTTTCATACCAAGCTCTAGGGGCTTGTTTTAGACCATAAAGTGCTTTGTTAAGTTTGAAGAGATGGTTTCGAAAATCATGACTTCCAAAACTAGGGGGTTGTTTTACATATACCTCTTCCTTAAGATATCCATTGAGGCACTTTTGATATCCATTTGGTATAGCTTGATCTCCATGCGCGCTGCAAAGGCTACCAACATACCAATAGCCTCTATCCTTGCTACGGGTGCAAATGTTTCCTCATAATCAATTCCTTCTTCTTGATTGTACTCGTGGACCACCAACCTGGCCTTATTCCGAGTGACTGTTCCGAACTCGTCAAGCTTGTTTTTGAAAACCCACTTAGTTCCAATTATTGATCTGTCTTTAGGCCGTGGTTCTAGATGTCAAACCTTATTTCTCTCAAACTAATGAAGCTCTTCTTCCATGGCTATAACCCAATCAAAATTTGTAAGAGCTTCATGAACATTCTTGGGCTCAATGCTAGGTAAAAAATCATAGAAGGCGTAAAAACTTCTGAACTTAAATCTGGTTTTCACCCCTAAATTAATATCAGATATAATTCGGTCTATATCAGGATCAGTAGAGTTTCCCCCTGATTGGTCTACTTCCTGCCCTCTTTCATTACCATTAGCTTTAGAAAGTAGTTCACTTTCAAGCATCTTACCATTGCCTTTTCTTACAAGTCCAAGAATAAAATCTTCATCTTGTGCATTATTCTCAACCAAGAAGTTAGTTTCATCAAATAATACATCTACACTCTCCTCAACACATAGAGTTCTTTTGTTGAATACTTTGTAAGCTTTACTATATGAAGAGTATCCTGAGAAGATTGCGTCATCACTCCTAGGGTCAAACTTTCCTAAGGGTTCCTTCACATTATTGTGCACATAACATTTGCAACCAAAGACTCTAAGGTGCATAATATTGGGTCTTCGCCCTTTGAGAAGTTCATATGGAGTCTTATTAAGAAGGGGTCTGATCATGCATCTATTAATAATTTAGTTGGCTGTGTTCAATGCTTCTGCCCAAAAATTTCTAGGAAGACCACTAGCAACAAGCATAGTTCTAGTCATGTCTTCTAGAGCACAATTTTTCCGTTCTATTAGCCCATTCTGTTGGGGTGTTCTTGGGGCAGAAAAATTATGATCAATACCATGTTCATTGTAATAGTCAATGATGCTTGAATTTTCAAATTCCTGTCCATGATCAGACCTAAGACCTATCAATGAGTGTCCTACTCTCTTTTCAGTTTTCTTAAGAAATACAACAAACTTAAGATTCATCTTTAGAGGCTAAAAATAAGGCCCAAGTGAAACAAGAGTAATCATCTACTATGACAAACACATACCTCTTCCCGCCCCTACTTGTGATCCTCATGGGTCCACATAAATCAATATGTAATAGCTCAAGGGGTCGGGAAGTGCTAACATACTCCTTGGACTTGAAAGAGACTCTAGTTTGCTTTCCTTTTGCACAAGCATTGCATACCTTCTCATCATTGTATTTGATGGAAGGTAAACCAACTACTAGATCTTTAGAAATAAGTTTATTTAGTAAGGAGAGACTAATATGACCTAGTCTCTTGTGCCAAAGCATAACATCATCATCAAGAACACTCAAACAAGTCAAATGACCTTGGGGAAGTGAAAGAACACACGCTTTATACACATTGTTGTGTCGCCTCCCCCTCAACACAACCTCTCCAGATTTGATATTGGTAATCAAGCATTGATCTGAAGAAAATCCAACATGATTACCTTCATCACATAATTGGGACACACTTAACAAGTTATGCCATAACCCATCAACTAAGTACACATTATCAATCAAGTGAGAAAGTGATTCACCTATCTTATGCCTTGAGCAACGACTATCCAAGTACCACAGTTGGTTGCCTCCTCTCACTTTAGCCTGTAAAACAGCTAAGTGTTAGTCTTAGGCACCCAGATCCACTTGGGTCCCATTCTTTTCTTAGACATGAAATTTAACTCATCTTTTCTAATCCATATTTGTCTAACATATAACGAGTTTCTTTCCATGGCCTTTTTTCTCAAAGAACAAGCATAACGATAATGATAAATATATTTTTCCACAATGATAACAAATTATATTCTCTAGTAGACCAACATATTTCTTGTCCATTGGCTTAATAACACGCCTATTCACAAAGCCTAATCCTTTTCTATTTTGATTATGATGAGTGCTTAGCCATATTAGTGCTTCTGAGGAACTGTTCCAGCGCCTATTTTCAGTAAGGTCAGTTTCAGCTTTATGCAATTTTTCAAGAAGCTGTTTATTTTCATTCATCTAGGATTCTAGATTAAGCTTTAGATTTAAGGACTCACTTTCCAGTCTTGAGAGCTTAGTGTTAAACACTTCCTCTCTCTTATTCATAAGACCCTTAAGGGTGTCTAGTTCATTACAGAAACCAAGAATGTTTTCATCAATTTTGAGTTTTTCATAAGTGAGAGCCTCATTCATATGTCCAAGTTCTTGCTTCTTTCTTTGCAGTCTTTTAACATCCTTTTCTAATCCTGAGCGGGTATCTTAAACATGCAGTTTTCATAATTTACTATCTCACATTCTTCCATCAATGTGAAAACTAATTTTTAAGTTTCTTCTTGCTTAGATTACATACCTCTTCCTTAAGTTAGGACAAACTCTCAATCGAATCAGAATCTGAATCAGATTCTCTTTGGGCCATAAGAGCTACTGCTTCCTCTCCATCTCGAGAATCCTCTTCTTCTTCTGAGGTATCACCCCATGCTGCCATCATTGCCTTGGTGAACCATTTTTCAGCACTAGTTAACTGAGTCTTTTTACCTCTGGTTCAGACCTATTCTAATCTCTGTTCTTCCTTCAGCAAGGGGCAATTCTTCACAACATGATGTTGTCTTCCACACTTAAAGCATCCTGAGAATTGATCACGATCACTGTTCTTAGTCCTGCTGGTGTTGCCCTTCTTGTATTTGCTTTCAGCCTTCTTGAAGAATTTTTTGAATTTTCGAGCAATCGTGGCCATTCCTTCTTCATCACAATATGAGCTATCGCTTTCTCTAGCTTTTAGCGCAAGTCCTCGGCCTTTCTTCCCCTCTTCCTTCATCTGGGGGTTTCTTCTTAGCTCCTATGTTTGTAGATTCTCAATAAGCTCATCCAAGGAGATCTCATTCATCTTTTTTGCTTCTTAAATCACAGTGACCTTTGATTCCCATGAATGAGGTAAAATTCATAGGATCTTCCTAACCCACTCTTCAGTGGTAAAGGATTTTACCAACGATTTTAACTCATTAGTAATATGGGAGAACCAAGTATACATGTCCATGATTGTTTATTTGTCACTCATCTCGAATAGCTCATATTTCCTACCAGTAGCTTGATTCTAGATTGCTGACTTGATTGGTTCCTTCGTGAGCCACTTAAAGGGTATTCCATATCTTTTTTACGGATTCATACTCTGAGATACGAGTGTACTCGTCAGTTTTGAGTCCAAAATACAATAGTTTCTTGGCCTTGGCATTCTTCTCCATCTTCCTGAAGTTGTCTGAGTCAAATTCCTTCGGCTCCTTAGGAACAATCTTCCCATCAGTTGTGACTTTCATTGAAATGTAAGGACTATTCACAATGAGCATCCATAACTCATAATCCTCAGCTTGGATATAGTTCTCCATTTGATTTTTCCACTAGTTGTAGTGCTGTCTATTGAAATATGGAGGTCTGGTTACAGATTGAACTTCTAAGATTCCTTGTGGAGCATTCATCTTTTCCGGATCTCTCAAGGTGTTAACCTAAATATGGGAACTCTACTCTAATACCACTTGTTAGAATTCAAGGCTCACAAGGACACAAGAGGGGGGGTGAATTGTGTTTTCTAACCTTTTTTTTTGTTTCAGAACACTCGTGAGAACTGGTGGAGAGGTGGTTGTTGTGAGGCAGTAACAAAACAGAATGTGAAAATAAAGAAGACACAATATTTTACATAAAAAACCACCTCTGGCCCAATTAAGGCGTAAAAACCATGACCTACCTCAGTAGGATTTCAACAAGAACTTCGACTAATATGGGCCAAATTCGTTACACTTTGTAATACACGTGACCACGTCACCCATGTAACTTAGTCTACCCCGAGACGCTCGTTACACACACACGTAACTAGTCTCTACCTGAGAGCTAGTCACCCAACATGTCCAAAGTCTCTCTAGACTTGGACACACTCTAAACTTCACTGATGGCAGAACAGAACAGAGAAAAAAAACACCTTACATTAAATGCTTCTAACCAAGTTGAATGTAAGGTACAATTACATTCCCTATCATGCCAATAGAAACAACTCAATTCAGCACACACTTTGAAGGTTTTTCACTCAGAAAATAAGCTCACAGAAACTCGATTTTTTGCCTTGAAAAACCGTAAGGATAGTGTTAAGAGGTGAGAGATTTTATACCCACAAAAAGGTATTTGATTTTTATAATAACTCCCAAAAATACTCACCATCTAATAGGAATTAAAATTTCTCAACAATATCATTTTAGGAAACCATATCTTAAAAGATAAGATAGAATCTTTTGAAAATATCTTTTTAGGAACCCAAAGTTATTTAGGAAAGAACTCTTTCTTAGACACAACATTATCAGAAAGGCAATCCTAAATACTGTAGGAATTTTATAATTTGGAAAAAACCTTTGAAGATCTTGAAACACGAGTTGTATATGTTGCCCTCAGAACGCCGCAAACCTGATTGTTCACCCCGTTCTGAGCAATATTCTGAGTGGCATAATAAATTCCTTCAAGGTGAGTGTCAAGTCAAGTTCTTCTAATTGGCATATTAACAAGAATCTAGATGACTACCATCAGTGATTAAACTAAGACTCTAAGACTCATGTACTTTGTTGCAGTTGTGCACATATTCCACTTTTGATGTTCCAAGGTCCTTCGAACTGATCTCCAGGGTGTTTGCGACCTGAACTCAAGCATGCAATTCTTCAATCCGTTCCACAGGGTGTTTGGAACATATATCAACACACAATTCTAGCACACAGCTCAAGCATAGCATAATAGCATTTTGACTTGGTACGTTTGGGTTGTCGTCATCAAAACCTTGCACATGATTGGCTCAACTGTCTTGATGGAGCGAATTGTACTGATTAGATTGGTTTTAATATTTAGCTTATGTTCTGCTACTAAAAAAAGGCCAAATGGTGGCAGAAATCAGTGACACACCAGACGTCTATATCCACCAGCAATGGAAATTTGGATGAAATCCATCAGGAATATGTAACGTTGAAAAAAATCGATGTAGGTGGCGATAGACTGTGTTGTGTACAGGAAGTAAATGTGAGAAAAAGGTTTGAAAACTAACGTTGGAGTATCCCAACGTTGAAAGGAGATAATTATCGTTTAAATAGGTAGACAGTGATTGTTCTATTGTAGGTTCTTAAAGAATTATTTTTATCAATCAGCGACAGAATGTGCCATAGCTGAATTTCCCGCTATAGTTTAAAAATCCAAATCTGATCTGTCGTCCCCATTCTTTGACCAATTCAAACAATTAGTGAGTAAACAAGAGCAAAAAAAAGAGTGAACCACACTGTCATGGGCCCATAAGCCTCGTACGCCCAAAGCCTATATCATACTCCTAGGAATACATACTCTCACAAGCCACGTCAGCGCCACATATTAAAAGTTGTCTATATGTCAAATGCACGTTGGAAAAATATATGTAAGTCACAAGTGATAGTACACACTCTCAGATGTCTAATATACATTACCCCGTTCACCCGACTTTTTATCATTAGCTGCCGCCGACCTGTCATTCCACTCTCTTTTAGCCTTTATTTTTACGCTATAATTTATGAAATTAATGTGTTGAATGTCAATTTTGAGTTTATATTCATGTTAGATTAGTGAAATTTTTGTAAAACCCCCATTTTATTTTATGGTTTAGTCTTGTAATTTTTGAGATGTAAAGCTTGAATTTAAGAATTGTTTATAGATTTTGGCTAAATTAATGGATTCACTTTGTTTATAAGTGTGGTATGATTAGAAATGTGTTTGTAGATGTTCTCTATTGTGAATTGAGAAGGGAAGAAATTAATAATTGTGGTATGTCTTAAACTTTATAATTAATTGTTTTGATGGAATAGTTTTACAATTATTGATATTGAATTATATATTTTTATTGAGTTTATTGGCATACACTTGTTCAAAATGCATGTTGTATAGAAATCTCATGTGAACTTTTTATTTTAATGTTAGTGGTGAAATTAGTTAGAGTGATTAGAAATATACTTCGTGGTAACTAGAATTGTGAATGTTTAAATGAAAGACATAAGAATTTTAGTTAGGCCATGTTCAGCAAAATTAGCTGTTTAGGTAGCGGATAGCGGTTCAGGTAGTGGACAGTGGTTCAGATAGCAGATATCATTTCTAATTGAGCTATTAGCAGATAGTTATTTAGATCAGCGGTTAAAACTATTGTGTTCGATAAATTTAGCAGTTATGCTAGCTGATTAATGTAAATTGACATAAAAGGATATAGCTAATTTCCAAAGACAAAATTTTTAAAAGATATTTTTTGGTTAAAAATTATGAAATGCTACTTGTAAATGTCAAACGTTAATATTATTAGCTTTTTAAAAACGCTACTTAAAATGCTAAATGCTGCTTAAAATGCTGTTGAAAACATTAGTTTATCAAATACTAAAAATTAGCTAATTATTGTATTGACTTGGTCAAAACACTAAACGCTAACTAAAATGTCGTTGTCGAATACGGCCTTAGTGAAACATATTAATTAAAGAAGCTTAATGTGTACCAATTTATGTGTTTATATATTGACTAATATTTCTTATAGAATACGAATTAGAATGTAATTGTATTTCTTATAGATGCATATTGAAATTAACACTCATCTAATAACTTACATAAATATTACTCCATGAGTAGATGATGAATGAGCTTTGACACTATTGGTTGATGTATAATAGCGTGTTGCCTTGTGGAATCGATATACACAAGAACTTTTGAGTGGAGTTAATGAATAAGGTGAATTTGCAAGTAGGAAACTAGAGTTTCAACATAGGGGAAGTATCAAGGCAAATGTACTAAATCCAAAATTACAGTGTGCTTGATGACTGATTAAGTAAAGTTGCGCCTCATGTACAGGGTTTTGAGGATGGTATTGGCATTACATAAGTTATGGGGAAGTAGAACCTCAACAATATGATAGTAGGTACTCTATTAATGACACTCCTCATGTCAATAGTTTAATTCACATTAATGATGAATATAATGATGCCTATGTTAATTATATGAAGTACACCATCAATAATACCTTGTTACCAAATCAAAATATATGAGATTAAGAACCAAACACTTGTCAAGAACCCTTTTGTAATATGGTTCAAGCTACTTAGCAACCTTTATATGATAGATGTACTAACCACAGTGAGTTTTCTACTGTTGTTAAGCTATTGAGTATTAAGTCTGATTTTAACTTGCCATAAAATTGTTCAAATTAAGCTGTTTAGTTAACTGAAGAGATATACCCTCCTAACATTTGTTTGCCAATAAAGACCAAGAATGTTATTAAAGAACTTAGCAATAATGTATATACACTGATTGTTGCTGTAAAGGTTGCGTACTCTTCTACAATGTGTGAACTAAAATCCAATATCTTATTCAAGGATGCATTACTTGCCGTTGAAACCTTGACTTCAAAGGTTGTACGGATCAAGAAGTACTGCTGAGAACATAAGGATGAAGTTTTGTGTTATTAATTAGATTGGATAACGTGGAAGGATTTTGATAACATGCAGCCTCATTTTGCTGTAAAATCGCAAAATGTTAGGCTTGGCTAATGTATTGATGGATTCAATCCTTACACCTTGTCTTCAAGCTATTATTCCATTTAGCTGGTTGGTGTCACAACTTATGACCTCCCTATAGAATTGTGTTTGGCCATGCCATTTATGTTCCTCACATGTATACTCCTTGACCCTATAAATCCAATGAACAAAATAGATATGTATTTGCAACCTTTTATTAATGAGTTAAAGGAACTAAGGGTTGTTGCAATTGAAATATATGATATATCTATTGGTCAAGCTTTTTAGTTGGAGGTTGCACTTTTCTAGACTATCAATGATTTCCAACATAAGGAACATTATTTGGGTCGAGTACACTTTATTAGTTGGTATGCCCAGTATCTATGAAGCAACAAAAAGTGTTACTGTTAAAGAAAGGGGTAAATTCTCATAGATTGGTAACTAAAAGTGTTGTAGTTAAAGAAAGGGGTTAATTATCATATTTTGATTGTCATTAGTATTTCTTATCAATGAATCTTGCATTTCGAAGGAATATAATTGCATTTTGAAAAGGCAAAAGCATTATAAGTAGTCCTCATCGCTAGTTGTCTAAGGACCAAATTTATGCATAGGCTAATGATTGTCCAACGGTTATCATGGACGGTGGCATTCAAGTACTAAGATTTAAAGAAAATGACCGTAGCTGGACAAAAAGAGTGTATTTTGAGAGTTGCCTTATTGGAAGGATTAGTTGCCTTGGCATAATTACTTAGATGCGATGCACATAGGCAAAAACTTCTTTTAAAACATCATCTACACTATTATGGATGTTCATAGAAAAATAAAGACAAATGTTGCAAGTATATGTGATAGAGAAGAACTAAATTTGCAACCGAGATTGAGTGGTAGAATGGTCAAACCGGAAGAGAACTTCATTCTTCATGTGGACAATAGAAAAGAGTTATGTGAATAGATCAAGGAAGTTCAAATGCAGGATGGACATTTCTCCAACTTGATTGGTCTTGTGGATTCGAATAACACAAAGTATTACAATATAAAAATTCATGATTGCCATTGTTCATAGAGGGACCTTTTGCTCATTACCATTGTGGCTCTCCCAGATGAGGTTTTGAAACCTGTCATTGGGATAAGTAAGGTATTTAAGAATCGGTGATTAACAACATTGCAAGAAAATGTACCTAAGGAAATGCATTAAAAAATGTTATAATTACACTTTGTGAATTGGAAACAATCTTCCCTCCAGATTTCTTAAATGTGATGGAACGCTTCCTCATGCAAAAGCACAATTTGGCAGTCTTGTACAATACTAATGGATGTATTCATTTGAGATGTAATTTTGAATTCTAGTCGACTTATCTAAGTTGAGAAATTATACTCTACAATCAATTACAAGTAATATCTTAAAGTATTTGGGTTGGTACTTTGGCTCATTGAAGAAAAAGATGAAAGAGTAAGCATATCCTTCAGGGTCAATTACGAAAGCTTACCTAGAACCTATAGGACTTTTCTTTGTCTCTTATTCTTTTGGCTCTAATGTAACTACCACCCACACTAAATATCAAAGAAATAAAGATGGCACAGAACATACTAATCGTTTTTCGAATCTTTTAATTTTTGAACCACAAGGAACCATAATAGGGGAAGAAAGATCAAGGTATCTCATAGATGTTGAGTATGTTGCTGCCTGTCTTCACATATTGTCAAGTTGTGATAAAGGTAAACATTACATTGGTGAGTACCACCTCTGCCATTGAAATTTAAGGTTGGATATATGATTAAAACACAAAGATTAATTCCCACATTATAAAATATTACAGAATCTTCACACAACAAGTACAAAGGGTGCATCCTAATACTAGTGATGTTGAGGTTGGCACCAACAGTGAAACTCAATTTATAGATTAGTTTAGACAAAAAGTAAATCATTTAACACATTCATTTAGAAATCATTTGACCCAATTGGCTACATTGTTTAACTTAAACTAAATATTGTGTCATCTTAGGTGCATTATATTAAACTCTTAGACAGTGAGAAACATTTGTATTTGACACAATTGGCTACAAAGCCTAATAGATATGTATTAAAATGGATGACATTTAGAGTTAATGGGAATTACGAAAGCTATGTAGGGAACAAAATATATAATTGTGGTGTAGGTATTTGTTGGACTACATAAGGTGACATTGAAAATGATTATTATTAAAAGATGTGCTATTCATATGAAAAGATTGATCCGACATTGAACCTTGGGACAGAAGCTTACAAACTAAGCGAATTTGTTGAGGCATATTGTACTAGAAGGTACAAAAAGTGCAACCCATTCATTTTTTCAAACACCGCATCACAATTGTACTCCATGCCATACTTGGAAAGATCAAAAGACTAGCTGAGTTGGCTCGTTGTTGTGGCAACCAAATCGAGGACTATAGTGGATACGCTCTACCTGTTGCTTATCAAGAGTCAAGCATGACAATCATGGAATATATGAATGATGTTATCCCTGCATTATTAGTGGATGACAACGGATCGGTTGAAGAAGTTAATGATGATGGCTATCTCATATTTATTCAAGACAATTATGATATAGATGCAAGGGTAGATCTATTTAGAAGGGAGGGGTGTCCATGGGCACCCCTCTCCCAAAAAACAAATCTAATAAATTATTTTAAATGGGGTTATATTAGTATATGTGGACACCCCTAAATTAGATCCCTAAAATTATAGATACACTTTAATATATCCAACCCACATATTAACATTTTTAATTTCTTTAAATATCAACAGTATAGTTATAAAGTCGGAATTTGATGGAAAGTAAAATAAAATTAAATGCATCAAAGCCCATATTTCTCTCTCTCCATCCCTCTCTTATCTGGAATTAGACTTTTAATTTAATCTAATTCTATTAATTTCTTTTATTGTTATTATTTATTTTTTCAGCTGTTTAGTCGCAATACGTTCTTGATGCATACTTTTCTTCAACTTCGCCCTAGTGATTGATTTGAACTTAATGCTATTTCTTTTCCCCCCCCTTTTAGTGCGATTAACTGGCGCAGATTGCTTATTTGTAGTTGTGTTTCATGTTTGACATGTTCACTTCATGTCTCAATTGTTTTTGGTCTAATTGCTTGGTGTTGATAATCTATACTCTGTAACCAAGGTTCAATTAATGCTAAGTAATCGTAACATTCTGTAATTTCGACTCAATTTATGTATCAAATTCAAAATATGAAAAATAGCAAAGAACCAATGTAGTAGTAGAGGTACCATATTTTTTGGCGGGGCAAAAAAGGGGTATATAATTATTGCTTGTCATCTTCCGCTAGTGTAGAAATACGAAGATGGAACATTTGGGGAAAAAATGAAATAGAATGTTTGCGCAAAATAGGCTACCATATATAACATGTATCATATGATTTCTTTTTTTATTGATATTGTATAGTAGTGATGACATTAATA
>NCQV01050527.1:15392-28680 GCA_002740545.1 Lophocereus schottii
AAGAGTAAACAGATAATAAAGTAGATGGGTGCGATGATGGGAATGACAAAGATGATGAAAAAGGTGTAAATTTACATGATGATAATGACAAGGATGAGGACAATAAACGAGATTGAGAAGATGAGTGCCATCTTGAGGAGGATTAGTTTTTTTTGGGGATGAAAACATTAACTTTGTAACAAACTATTTCTTTTATGCAGGCATTAATTTAGTTTGAGACATTTGGGTTTTAATTTATTATTGTTATATATTGCATATATTTGTCATGCCTTTATAACTTGGTTATATTCTAGATATTTATGTCACATGTGAATATACTATCAATTTGAGCTAATTGCTATGTGTATACTATCTATCAATTGTTTCAAGAATGGATCCCACTTTTCATGGAATGAAGTCAACGACACAAGCTTGAGGTCCAAGGCATGCCATTATGAGCTTTGATTTTACTTCTAGTGCTATGGACACTGATCAACCTATCCTTAGACCTTATATCACCATTCTTCAAACTAAACCTACCTTTCAAATGTGAGCAACCAAGAGTGCATTTACTCTAAGTGTTTTAGGATTAGTTCCAGTCCTAATCAATTTGGGACTAGTTCTATGGGTGCATTTCTTAATCCTCCTTACTTTCACCCTTATATATTCCTAACCAAACTTTAATATATCAATAATTTTGATATAACATTCCAAATTGTACCTCTGTTGCCAACCACTGGAACCCTAGACCTCACCTATCCCTATAAACCCTATCTCTAACCAGTCCCAGAAAATGAAGTTGTAGTTGGTGTAACACAATCTAGCCAAGTACTCCAAATAAGATCTATATTGTGCTAGATGATAAAGGGTGAGTGAGACACATCATTTATTTCCAACTGCAATTATTTTCTATAATATGCATAACACTTACGTGTTTTTTAAGGTATTTTCCAAATGATGTGTTTGAAGATGATTTCTAAAATTTTCCAAATCATAAAACTTATGATGGAGCTTGGATTTCTTGGTGTAATGTTCCTAAACCTCAGTAAAATTTATGGTTTAGAGAGTTCAAGGTAATTAAAAGTGACTAGCTTCTCTATTTCATAAACTTTCCTCTAATTATTCTCTTAGAAACTGTAAAATTACTTCACTTGCGACCCTAAGCATGAAGAAGCAATAAGTAGTTTGACAATACAAGCTATGCACGTTTGAGAGATTTTATAGGAAAAGTAACAAAGTTCAACAAAAATTCTAAATGGCCACATGATGATCATTGAAAAGCACCGTAATGGTATTGGGCCAAAGAAGATTACAAGAACTTATGTAAACAAGCCAAAAAAGGGATAAGTGATTCAGAATGTCTTGGAGCATCTCTTCACACATGTGACTCCGTACCTACTTATGAGCAGAGGAGGCATTTAGTAATTAAATTCATTTTTAAAACATTTTTTACTTACTTTGGGGGGGTGGAGGAGGGGGAAAGGGGGAAAAAATAGAAAACTATAAAGAGGTGTAACCATTCCAAATGTGATTCCTTCGTGCCTTTTCTTTTATATACGTGCAAAATGGACATTTGTGGTGTTTCGTGTGTTCTCTGTATTTGTTTCACTAGTAAAGGGATCAAGTTGGGATGACCACTACCATTATTGAGCTCTCCCCCCCCCCAACACACACACAAAATTTATAGGATGGACCTTTGGTTTAGAACAAATCACATAAAACATATGCGCATCTTCTTTCATACCAGTTTAGTCATTATTCACATAACCTCACAAACTTAATCCATTTCATTTGTTGTGAATGTTGTGGTATTGTAGGAAACTTTCAAACTAAAGTTCTAAAATGTCACCATAATCATCTTGGGTTCTTGGATGGCGACTCTCAAAATCAATCTCAATCATTCCGATCCCAAATACAAATGAGTTATGCGCAAAGGTCAATTTAGACAAAATAGTCGTATTTATGGCATTGGAGACAAGGCCACCAAAGTGAAGAGGTCCCCCAACTTTAATCCCTCCAACAAATAGGTAACATTGAGTGAAATCAAGGAGTTATATATATTGGTATAGTGATTCGTTATACTTGAATATTTTTAATTAGATTTGAGCACAACTTAAGGGCAATCTTTATTTATTCTTATTAATTTATAATGAACATAAATGTTTGTAGCAAGTAGAGGTCATGCTATCTCAAAATAAGTTGAATGATTTAAGGTGTATAATAACAACTTATGGGGGGAGCTCACTTCATAAGCAGCAAATTATTGTATGCTTATGGATAAATTTATGCAATTAGAAAAATCTAATCAAACACTAACTTAAAGCAAAAATAAACGTAAAGATGAAACACTAGGAAGCAAATGCAAATAAGTCAAGAAATCGTAAGCGTGAATTAATAAATCTTCTACTCTTGGTCACAATAACCCCTTGATAATCCTCAAGAAAGTGATGAAGTTAAGGATGATAATGACGATGAAGAAGACTATATAGCTACTTTATTAGAGACGATTGAATTGCTTGCATCTCTTCCTTTATGTGGTTTGTTTGAAGACTATGTTCTTGGTTTGAATGAAAAAAATCCTCTTTCAAGAATGCTTGTGCAGTTATTACAAAAAAGTCATATACCAACGCAATTAGTTATAAAAGGGCCCAATGAGCGACGAAATTCTTAAATCAGTGATGGAATTTGCTATGGAATAGTTGAGTCGCTGATCTAGTCATCGCTAAGGAGCTATTGATGGAATTGGACAGTTCCATCACCATCTAGCGATGAAATTGGTGATAGACACCAAGGGTAAATGGTGGGAGAGAAAGGCATAAAATTCAGCAATGATTTTTATTTCTGTTGCCTATAGTAACAAAATTAGTGAAGGAATTTTCTCCGCTATATTTGAGATAGACCTAACTATCGATCACTGATTTGCATATTTAAAAAAAAAATTAAGTTGGTAAATATGGATTTTCCATCGCTTATCCACCACTTTATTATTTTTTTAATAAAAACCCTACTTTGTCGACTCTCCTTAGAACAATAGATTCAATTCTCTACATACAATTACAAAGAGTATTTTCAACCAATTTGAAACCAATGCATTCGTTGAAGAATGATTTCATCAATTCCCATATCACATATAAGCAGAATATCACAAACAAACTAGAGAGTTTTCAAGCAATTTATCACAACTAATATCACAAGTTTATAGAAACAGTTCCTGTAAATGGTAGTTTTCAACAATAGCATGAGACCAGTGTTCTCAATCAAATGGACATACGCGCATGGAATAGGGAGGGGAGAATTAAGGAACTCAACAATCAATATCCAAGGGTAGTATCATCATATTCTTCATCCTTATCCTCATCCTCACTGTCATCTTCATCATCTTGTTGAGATTTAATAAAGGGGTGTTGTGATTCAGAACCGGAAGCTTTTCCATTTGGAAAAATGCTTCCCATCATTTGTTGGTTCAATCGCATTTGCTCCCTTAGCATTTCCTCCTTAAGTTTCTTATTCCTTTGGGGTAGCATTTGGTTGGATTCCTCTAATTGCTTATATTTTTCCGTGAGCATACGATAATTTTTTGCTTGCGAAGTGAGCTCACTCCCTAAGTTGGTTACCATATCCATTAGATCATTCAACCTCTCTTGAGATAGCACATAACCTGTACCTACTAAAAAATATTTATATGAAGTATGCATTAGGTACAATGACTAAACTTAGCCTAAGGTTACATTGTGTTGAACATTAGTATCAATGACTAAAGTATAATGTTAAAATTAACTAACCGACTCTTTGAGAGGGATGAAATTAGGGGAAGCCTTATGTTGATGGTCTTATCTCTGATGCAGTAAATAGAACCTTTTTTGTTCAAATAGGCTTTCAACCACAACTCATTTGGATTTGGAAATGTTTGAGATGGACCTTGAGAAATGCTACCCAAGGGCCATTAGAGTTGATGGTATTTTGAAACGCTTGCTGAAAGCAATCCTATAACATTGCAACATTTGCAAAAAAAATCAAATAAATTATACTTAGTGAGATTATATGAATTCAGATCATATGAATTCAGATTATATGATTATTATGTTCAACACCATCCTCATTTCTTCAACATTTAGTGTGCATGGAAGGCACACAAGAGTCAAATAATAGGAGACAAAGAAAGTCCGTTTAGCTTCTGAGTAAGCTTCCATAATTGAACATTCAGAATATAGTTGTTATTTCTTTTTTCTTCAATCGGCTGAAGTTTCTAACAATATGATATTCAGTATTACCTGCAAGTGATTTCATAATGAAGTTCGATAAGCATAATTCCGTCAAATGCAGTCTATTTTACCTCTCAAATGTCTACATCCATCTGTACTATATAGGACTACCAAGCTATGCCTCTTCTGGCAAATGCACTGGCAAATGCTCTATTACATTGAAGAAGCTTGGAGGAAATATCATCTCTAACTTACATAGAGTAATGGGAATGTTCCATTGCATTTCCTCAAGTACATCCTCTCCCAGTGTTGTTAAGTATAAGTTCTTAAAGAACCGACTTATCCATATGAGAGGTTACAACACATCATTTGGGAGAGCACCAAATGCAATAGGTTGAAGAGTTTCCAAGAACACATTGCAATTATGACTTTAATATTATTAAACTTTACATTATTAGAGTCTATAATATTCTTCAAAGTGGAGCAATATCTATCTGACATTTGAAGTCCCTTGATTCATTTACACAAGTCTCTTTTTTTATCCATTAGAAGAGCAAACTTTGCTTTTGGTTTAACCGTTTTACCACTAGGTCCTGATTGCAAATGTAGTTCTTCTCAATCACACATATCTGCAATATCCATCCTTGATTTGACATTCTCTTTTGTTTTCCCATGAACATCCATAATAGTGTTAATGATGTTTTTTAAGAAACTCTTTTCTATGTGCATCACATCTATGCTATGGTGGAGCAACTGATCTTACCAATAAGGAAACTCCCAGAATATGCTTTTCTTCATCTAGTTGTGCTCATTTTCCTTAAATCTTGATATAAAAGTCACTGTCAATGGTTGCCATTGGGTAGTGCTCTGCCTCAGCATAAATTTCGTCATTAAAGAAGCAGCGAGGAGGGCCCCCATAACAGTTATGCCTTTTCGAAATGTAGTTTTGTTTCTTTTGAATGCATGATCCATTGCTAAGAAACATCAATACCCGTCAAACCATGAGAATTTTCCTCCATTCTTAAGTCTTAAAGCTCTTTGTTGTTCTGTACATATTGGACATGTCAATTGATAATTCGTACTCCACCCAAACAGCATTGCATATACCGAGAAGTCATGGATAGTCCACATATGTACAGTCTTCAATTGACATGTCGAACCCATAGAAATGTCATACGTTTCAATTCTAACACCCCATAATTCCTTCAATTCATTACTAAGAGGTTATAGATATAGATCTATTTTGTTCTTGGGATTTTTAAGGCTGGAGATCACACAAGTTAGGAATATAAATGGTGTGGGCATATACATTCCTGGGGAAGTAATAAGGTGTCACTACCATTGGCCAAATGAAATAAGATCTTGAAGACAAAGTGCAAGGATTAAATCCATCAACACATAAGCTAAACCTAAGATTTCGAGGCTCTGTAGTAAAATTAGAGTACTTGTTATCAAAATGTCTTCATGCTGCATCATCTGATAGATGCCATAGAACACTGTCTTCATGCTGATGTTCATGATGCCATCTCATGTGCTCTACAGTTCTTCTTAATGCATACAGCCTTTGAAGTTGAGGTTTCAGGGCAAGAAATGCATCCTTGTGTATGCTAATGGATTTTGATTTCTCTATTGTGACCTTTGCCTCTTGCATCTTTAATGCCCACAAAACTTGCAAGCATCGAGACTTGAGTCCTCTTTAAAGAAAAACATGCAACCTTTATGACAGTAATCAATAAGTTTCACATTGTTGTCGAGATCTTCAACGACCTTCTTTTTCTAGCCATAGTTGTTTGGCCTGCGGCTGTTAGGAGGGCACATCTCTTTCGTTAATTGAGTAACTTCACTAAAACAATTTTCTAGCATGTTATAATCAAATTTTACATTCAACAGCCTAACTAACAACAACAAAGAGTTTACTGTGGGTTGAGCAATGACCATATAAGGGTTGTTGAGCAGCTTAAGCCATATTAGAGAACGGTACTTGACAAGTGTTTGGCTCTTCATCCCTTGCATTTTCATTTGCCAGTATGATATCATTAGCCATGTACTCCATACACTTTGCATATGACTCCTTGTAATCATGATTAATGTGACTTAAATCACCAGTTTTATGTATTTGACTAGTAGAATAGCCAAAGTCATATTATTGAGCTTCTACTTCTCCATGAGTTATCCAATACCAAATCCCTTTCACAAAACCCGTATACTTAAGGTGCAATTTTATCGCATCAGGTGTGAAGTACACTCTATTTTTTCATTTAGCACATAGACATTTATACTATCCCCTCCCCCCGCTTTGAAACTCTAGGTGTCTATATGCAAATTCATCAAACTGATTAACTCCATTTAGAAATTCTTGTGTATATTTATTATGATCAGAAAATAATCCATTATACATTCCTCAACGATGTGGAGGGTCTTTCATATCCTACTCAAGCAATAGTATTTACGTAAGTTAGATTACTCTTAACTTCAATTTATATAATTGTAATTATATAAATGACTCAACTATATACTACGTATACTTTAATAGTCAAAGATAACATTAACCAATCCACAAAAATATAAGTAGATGAACTTAAATATATATAAGATTTCAATTTGCAATCTATAATATATATAAATGAATACATAAACATATACACTAATGTACATGAAGCTTTTTAGGTATTCATGTTCCACTTCTTACGTGTTCTTAAAATTGTTCACCTAAATTCTCACAATTTAACTTACTAATGATTCTATTTTAATTACTTGTACAAAGAAAAACTTTATATCACATTACCATACAAGTAGACTTGGCAAATGGGTCATTTAGTTTGGATACGGGTTGGGTTGAGGTTGGATCTGGCCATGTTTCGAGTCAAGCGACATTTCGGGTTGGTTCGATTTGGGTTGGGTGAACTTTAGTTTGGATCGACTTTGGGTCACCTGATTTTTGGTTCAATAAGCTTGTCATGAAAAAATAAGCAACTTTGTCAGAAATTTCAGGTCGGATATGGTTCAGGTCGGATCAGTTCGTGTTTCGGATTCAGCTGCGGGTGAGCCTATTTTAGATGTTGGGTCGGTTATGAGTCCATGACATTTGGTTTGGGTTTCATGACTTGGATCAATTTGGCCAGGTCTACATACAAGCCACATTACAACACCAAGTGTATGCGAACAATCTCATTGAAATACGTCATTCAATATCAACAGTTATCACTTTTCGAACCATGTGAGAAGGCACGTGACCAAATAAATGTAATAATCTTAATGAAGAGATCCAAATGAACATTGAAGATCAAGCTTCCACAAGAAAATTTCAAGAGAGAGACAACCCACAATTCTGCCTCTTGATTTGAGTCAAACTTGCACAATAATAAACCAAATAAATAAAAGCAAAGGGGATATATCTTGCATAAAAGCTAAGTCATCACCTAGATTAATCAACCCACCTTTCAACCTTCTAAATCCAAAAAACCAAAGGTTGAATTAAAGGGGATATTCAATTTCAGCACTCTACTAGAGCGATAAAGAAATATGAGATTTTTGAGGAGATACAAAGCATCAAGCTTTTATTTCATTAATCTAAGTTTGAAAATCTTACAAAAGATCAAGCCAGTAAATAGTGGAGTACCCCCTTTCCTGAGTCATGTAATAACTAATAGGATTACAAATAAATTAACCAATTAAATCCTAACTAGTGGTACAATTAGAAGGGAACCACAAGAATATAAGTTCAGCTGAAATGGGTTGCAAATGCACTAGATTGGTGGCATAATCCGCCACCCCCAAATGGATGAGTTTTGGGGAGAATTTTTGGGAGATACTTCTGGAAGAGTCCATCAGCTTCCCAAGAAATCTTGGCATCTAAATCATCTATTTGCTAACCCAATTAAGTTCCTAATTAAAACTGTGCAATTTCAAACCTACATTGACCTTTGCTTGGTTTAAGGACCATATCTTACTCGATACTTGGAATTTAAAGAAGTTCTATAGCTTATGGAAAATAGTCATTTCTAGGTATCCATACATAGGAAGTTTGTCAAAACTGGATCCTATTATATTATTCAAAATTGAGGTAGAACTGAGGTAAGCTATTCTACCAAAAACATGAATAAACTAAAGAAGTGATCATGGGGAATAAAGTAGCTAAACTCCTTATTTAAAGTTACTCATTGCCTAATCACATTTCCTGGGCTTAAGTAGGCTCCTTCCAGGACTCCAAGTCAACATTGAGCTTGGAGGACTAAGCACTTGACCCCAACTTCCAATAGCCAACATTGTTCTTACTTGATTCATAGCCATTGCTTAGAGGACAAAATGAATCCTTTTGATTTGCTGCACATCGCATAATTATCTTAGTCTAATAGTTTATTAGTTATAATCACAATGGAAGCTTTCAATTGGAGGCATACTACCATCCCAGAAGGGACAATGCTACCTGAAATTACATATTTTATTGTACCATCCTCACATTCATCAAGTCTAATAAGATTGGGGATAGGAAAGTACATTCATAAAACTATTTAATTTGTTATGCAAATTACAACTTGGTTGCGGGTTCTTAGAACCCAACATTAAATACTTGTCCAAAAGTTGATGACAGGTAAGGAGGAGGTGGGCATGGCTGGCAACTGGACGATAATGCAGGCGACGATAGGGGTTAAGCCATCTGGCAATGAGAGCTACAAAAGAAAATGGGGGTTGTGCTTGTTGGGAACAAGGGAAGCAGCAGGGGGCTCGAGCAGGGCAAACGAAAAGGGGGAGGGAGGGGGGTTTGGTTATATTTATTTAGATTTTGTTTCTTTTATAAATTTTATAAATTTTGAGATTTTAGACTCTAAATTTTTTTAAATTTTTACCTCTTTTTAACCCTTTTGTCCTTTAAATCTACTGAATTTTTAGGGCAAGATTTGGGCTAATATTTTTTGGCTATTATTGGAATTTTCAAAACATATTTAGCAAAATTATAAACTTTTACTCATCTTAGTTAAAATATTCCCTGTATTCTATTTATATATTTGATACACATTATTATTGTGGTTTCATTGTTGTAGATATATATTCAGAATTACCCATTATTTCAATTAGGCTAATTTTTATTTAGCTATCAATTAAGCATTTATTTATAAGAAAAGATATCCTATGCTAGAGTCCTCATTGAGGTAGATATCTCCACCGATCTACCTAAAATCGTGCAATTTTGTGATCCTTTTGGGGGGGTTATTGCTGCAAAAAAGTAAACTATAAATGACTTCCTTACTTTGGTACATCACGCCATAAACTGGCGCATACTGTAGACCAATGTGACATGAGTGCGGTGTCTAAAGTGTGGGCTCCTAAGCCAAGTACCAACTTCTCATACTGAGGATGATGTTGGTGAGGGTATTCATGATGCTGCCAAGGAGGTTGCTGATCACTCAACACCAGTGCATAATGTTGAGACACCTACTTCACCTAGCCCACATTGGACTGTGATAAAAGTGAGTGGGGATAAAGTAAGTGAATCCAATGTAGTGAAAGAAAACTTGAGCCTCAGCAACAAATTCACTGTTCTTTCTACTCAGGACAAGCAACTTAATGGTGGAGGTATGAGTATATGGAAGCATGATAAAGCTAATAGCATGGGTTGGGTCGTTGGATGCTCAGTTATCACATGATGATTGTACGCTGGAATGTTAGGGAACTGAAAGACCCCTAAAGTAGGTGGAAGTAAAAAAGGAGGTACCTAGGTATCAACCTACAATCTTCTGTTAGAAAAACATGGGCAAAACAGATCAATGCAACAGGAATAGCATATAAGATGTTCCCTATTTGCTATTTTATGGAAAGTTATTCTTGTCATTATAATCGGAGAATATGTATCTTTGGGTAATAGCATTTAAGTTAGTCAATGGTAGCAATATGTAGTCAACTTATTCGCTATGGTGTGTCTGGGACTACAGGGCATTTCAATGGTTATATTTCTGATGTTGTTGGCTCAAATTCTAATATTGTGAAAGATGAGCTTTGGGATGAGCATGATAGGTGTAACCTTATTGATTTGAAGCCTTGGAATCTTCTCGGTGATTTCAATATAGTATTGTCCCTAAGTGAAAGAATTTCTAGAGCTTCTGCTAATCAGCAAGCTATCAACTCTTTCTCTACTTACTATAACCAAAATCAACTTAGTGATATTCTTGCTTCTAGGCACTTTTTCACTTGGACAAATAAGCAAAAGGGTTCATGAAGAATTAGGTTCAACTTGATAGAATCACGTGGAACCCAAATGCTATAATTTGTGGCTGGGATTTTGTTGCTGAGTTTAAGGGTCCTGGGGGTGTCAGATCATTGTATTATGTGGGTGCACATAAAGGATGCTTGCTAGGTTTAAGAACACCAATTAAGTTTCATAATATTTGGACTACACATCAACCGTTCCTTGAAGTGGTTCAAGATGTTTGGTCTATTGTAGTGCAAGGTTATTGACTATACCAGATTATGTACAAGCTGAGACTACTAAAGAAGTAGTTGATTACATATGTACAGTTACAATGGGCTAGTGTGAAAGTGGCAGAACTCTACTAGAAGATTATTGAAATATAGGATAAATTACAGCTTGAGCCCTCGTCTGATGGTATTTAGAGATATGAACACCTTCTTTTAGAAGAATATGCCATATTCTAGTGTACAGAGCACAATATTCTTAGGCAATGAGCTAGGGAAACATTCTTAAAGGAAGGCGATCAGAATAGTGCTTATTACCATGCTGTCATCAAAAGGTGCTAGAATTTTATACATAGTGTTGTTGACCTTAATGGCTCTACTTATGCTACTCAATCCATTATTGTTTAGGCCTTTACTAGCTTCTATAAAAGTCTTCTTAGCCCTGCTCCCCAGTTTCTCCTTTTGACAAAAATTGGATTCTTCATGCGTCTAGACTCTCACCTGAACAGCAATCTTTTTTGACTCAACCTGTTAGTTCTTTTGAATTCAAAGAGGCTCTTGTGGCGTGGATGATATGAAGCCTCTGTTTTAGATGGTTATACCTCTGGTTTTTTTTTTTTTTTTTAGTCTGCTTGTAATGTGGCTGGCCAGGGTATTTGAAATGTTTGTCATTGAGTTCTTCACCACTGGGAAATTGCTTAAACTGGTAAACAGTAACCTTGTTTTGATTCCAAAGACGTTTAATGCTAGCACTGCTATGGATTACGGTCCCATTGGTATTTGCAATGCGATGTACAAAACTATATCCAAGACTCTCGCTACTAGACTGTAGTCAGTGTTGTCAGTTATCGCCAACAGCTGCAAAAGCGCATTTGTGATGGGTAGAAACATTTCTTATAATATTTTCATAGCACACAATCTAGTCAAACATTACGAAAGAAAAAGGATTTCTCCTAGGGCTATGTTCAAGATTGATATTAGGAAGGCTTATCACACTATGGATTGGGGCTTTTTGAAAGCTACAATGCTTAGTATGGAATTTCTGTGGCACTTTGTGGATCTTGTCATGGTTTGTGTTTCATCACCTTCTTTCTCAATTAATGATAATTGTGAACCACATAATTTCTTTCCTAAAGTTAGAGGATTAAGAGAAGGTGACTCCTAGTCTCCCTAATTTTCGGTGATTTGCTTAGAAGTACTCTCTAGGGGCTTGAGTTTAGCTGCAAATGAGAAGGATTTCCATTTCCGCCTGAGATATGCTAGAGTGCAACTCGTTCACCTTGCATTTGCTGATAACTTGCTGTTGTTTGCTAGAGGAGATAAAGGGTATGCTGTGACTCTGTGAAAGTGTTTTAAAAAAACCTTAACTGTGCCTGGTCTGTAGGCAAACACTGATAAATATGACACTTAAATTAGGTGAGTCAATGATCATGTGCAATAGGAAATCCTGCAGGATGCAGGTTTTCCTTTCGTCAGGTTCCGTTTTAGGTACCTTGGGATGCCAGTTTCCTAAAAAAGAATTAACCATTCTATGCGTTAATCGCTGATTGATAAAGTAAAGCAACATGTATGTGCTTCGACTACTAAGAGCTTGTCTTTGCTCGGAGGAGAATTCTCGTTTGCGCTGTTATTGAGGGTCTTATTAGCTTCTGGTCTTCATTGTTTTTATTGCCAAGTAATCTCTTTATTCTATTGAATCCATGTGATGTAGATTTCTCTAGGGTGGTACTATTGACAGTAGAAAGCTTGTCCTTGTCAATTGAAAAAGTGCGCGTTGTCCTTTTCAATAGGGAGGGCTCAATTTCAAAGTGTTGCTTGGAACAAAGCTTTTGGTGCGAGATGGCTTTGGAAATTACTTAATGAGCAGAGTCTCTTTACCTCCTGGGTTATATTATAAGCAAAAGGATAATGATATTCTCTATGTTCAACCACAACAAATTGATGCTTGGGAACAAAGGATGTTATTACAGGTAATGGATGAAGTTTTACAGCCAGTTAGTGGCACTGATTGGGCTAGACAATGGCCAATTTGACCTGTCAGCTGAATGGAAAGCTAAAAATCAACAAGTGTTATTCCCTATTTCATGTTGATAGGCCAAGAGGTTGAGGGTGGAAGGTTGTTTAGAAAGGATGGGTCTGGGATAGACAGGTTTATCTCATAGCTATCAATTTAGAACAAGTTGCGTGCATGTGAAGTACTTGGGAAAAGAGGATTTGTTGTGGATAATTATTATGCTTTTTGTCATGCACCCGAGCAGGGGTACCTGTGCCCATTATTTCTTCAAATGCCCATTCTCACGTAGTTTTTGGAGACTAATGTTGGTATGGCCGAAGTAGCAGCCTAGGAAGTGGTCACTAATGCATAATGTTCGGTGGTTGATTACACATGATTCAGGTAGCTCTCAGTCCTGCAAATGGAAGAAGGCTAACCTAGCAGGGGTTGTGTACTCCCTATGGCAGCAGAGAAACTGGAGAAAGTTTCCAGTAAAGACCTGCTGTTCTTGCTGCACAGCTACCGTTAGAGTTGGGAAAAGCTGACCCGACACGATTACCGACCCGAACCCGACACGAAGTTAAGTGGGTTTGGGTATAAATTTTCGACCTGTTTAATTAAAGGGGTTGACACCGTCAACCCGTTTAATTAAATGAGTTAGGTTCATGTTGAGATTCTCGACACGAAAAGTACCTATTTAACC
>NCQV01050534.1:0-10179 GCA_002740545.1 Lophocereus schottii
GTAATAGCTCCCTAATTAATGTTGGGCAATCACTGGACATGCCAGATCCCTCTTAGCTATGCCTGAAGTGAAGTTGGTAGAATCACACTCTCCCTTTCATACATGCCGACAAGTATAGGTTTGCATATATGGCCACTCCACTATTGTTGCCTTGTTAGGCTGAGCTTATCTGCGCTTGATCCCTATAGACAACATTTGCATATGTGGTCAACAACTCTAGCTGTGTCTTATACCTGTGGCTTTGAGTAGTAGCTGAATTGATTGGTTGATCAAGCAAGCTATGGAGAGGATTCATTAGTTGCCAGGTTTTGTTTTCTTAGCTATGTCTCGCTAAAACAGTTCATTGGTTCATTTGAATTGGGGAATTTGTATGCAAACCTGCTGTGTTTTTACTGTTGAAGGGTTGATGGTGTTTTAAGAAAGAGTTACTTCTTGCCTTGAGCATACTCTTGTAGACTGGCAAATAAGACATAACCTTGTCCAAACGAAATATAACCTTTGTAGACAATCCTGTTGTGCTATTCCTGATACTGCATTCAGTCCTGTTGCGAGTCTTGACCCGCACTAATAGACATGGGGCCGGGAAAGTCTATATGTACAAAATCTCAATTGCATGTCATTTTATGGTGGCAGATGGAGTGATGTCAGTAGAGTGGTCCACATCAAGTGAGTGGGTCTTGATAACTGGAGGTTGCGATGGCGCCATACGCTTTTGGGATGTCAGACGTACTGGGTGTTTCCTAGTTCTGGATCAGTCCAAATCTCAACTTGGCAAGCGTCCACCACTTTTACCACGTTCAACTGCTGACAAGGTCATAATCTTTCCATTTCTACGTGATCGATATGTTGACAAGCAGTCCACTTGTGGATTAAAATCAGCAAATGACCATCATGTTCCATGACAGTAATTCTTTAATTCTGAGGATGATATCAGGCAGCGTCAAACTTCCTGTCTTGAATAATATGAACTAACCAGCAATGGGGTCGGCCACTGACATTATGAATATGACTATGAAATTAAACTCTGGTCGCTAGATCTAGTATTTTTCTGCGTTAAGGGCAAATTTGGCTTTTATAAATTGATAAGTGAATGGTTTCTTGAGATTGTTGTTCATGTCCATACATTGGCTCATAGGTTTGCTGATAGTGCTGGCGCTGTTCTGTCTTCTTGTCATAATTACTTTTTTGAATTATGAATCACTGAAATAATACAAAGGCAATAGATGGTGATGTTTAAAAAAAGGTTGGATTATGAGTTCCATTCGGACATTAGATAATTGGTAACTCTGTTAAAAACTATGATTTGCTTGTTGACCTATACATGCAAATGACATGGATTTTTTACAGGTGGCTGCATCTAGTACTACCGGTCAAATCTCATCTTTGAAGAGTAGGGGAGAACAGAAGAATGTTTCCATAGGTAACGGTAGAAAACTCTCAACCTCTAGAATGTCCACCCAACCCAAGGGTTCTGCCAAGCAAAGGCTCCATCCTGGGATGGTTTCTAGTCAAGATCGTGCAACGGCGCACTATGGTACTGTTACTGGCTTAAAAACAACTGAAGACGGCATGTATCTTCTGAGTGCAGGTTTTTTATCTTCTGTTGCTGAAGCTTGCATAGATAGGCCATGCCTACTGTTTTGGTGGTTTTTGCAAAACTAGCATTTGTTTTCCTTAATGTCATATGTGCATTAGATAATAGTCCCTGATATGATGAGACCAGAACACAGTAAGCTTCTACTTCTAAGCTTTCATGGCAACTATTTGGAGTTATACCTTGGCTAATTGGGGAATGCTAGACACATGGATAAATTTGAAGTCCCGCATGTTGTTTTAGCATCTTCTGGTTCACTGCTGTGGAATGTTACAGTGATCTTTCTTTTGTTGCTTTCCTGCTGCTTTGGCTTAGTCCCTGGCTCTTTTGCGTTGTTGATATGCTTGAAAGCTATCCAGGCATTGACAAATCTAAGGTTATCATTTTCTCTGACCATAATGATATGCAACTAGTGAGAACACCTGTCCTTTAGCCTGGTGAATAGTACTGGTTCATGATGTTGTGAACTTATATTGATCTCTAATATCTTTTTTGTATTCCTGGAAATTTCAGGCTCTGATTCAAGATTAAGATTATGGGATATTGAATCTGGCCGCAACACTCTGGTTAACTTCGAACCTGCTCGCTTGCAGAACATCAAAGGCATACAGCTGGCTGTAGCACAGGATTCATCTGTTGTGTTTGTTCCGTGCATGACATCCATAAAGGTAAGTTTTTCTCATATGCATCGATGCAGTTTGTCTTTCAAGGCTAGAGATTTTAGCTTTAACAATTTATTTTTGTTTTCACATTTTAGGGATTTGAACTTTGGTCAGGACAGACATCTATGACATTTCGGGGTCACTATGAATGTGTCAATTGTTGCTGGTTTAGTGCACAAGATCAGGTCTAACACTGTTCCTTGTAATGCTTAGTTTACATGTGAGCGTTGCCTTTGTTAATATTATCTTATGTTTGCCATTTATGAGATCCGTTTTTGTTTTTCCTCATTAAGATTGAGTCTAGGTCTGTCCAAATTTCAGGATCTATGAAAAATTTTGGGGGATCTATTGAAATTTCTGATTTGATATGACTAAGCATGAAATGAACATTCTATGCAGTTTGTTTGGAGAAATGAATGAAATTACCGGACAAGTAAGTCCTACGATATTTAATGGTTTGGACAGAGATTTTGTATTTGGGTAGGCACGTTGAACTTGGAGCTTTGATTTGAAAACTTGTTCAATGAGTCTTGCTTTCTATTTTCTTCCCTTTCTTTTTTGGATAATTGAATTGTAATGAAGTTTCTTCTGTCAGACCCTCAATCTGAAAGGTTGTATTTTCTGTTCATTTGCAATTGAAGTGGAGGATATTGTGATGATGCTGTTTGTTTTGGAAGTCCTATAATCTAAAGCTAAATAGCGACTTTCAATGGTTTAGCTGTCTGAAAAAAATGGATAGGATGGAGTACGCTAGCATGGTTTTTGAATTTTTCCCCTTTTCTCTGCTCGAGTCTTCTGTCATGCTGTTTCCCAGAATTGCGTCAGTTGATGATAATTGCTATGTTGCCTAACTGGTTCATCCATATTTCAGGAGTTGTACACTGGTGGAAACGATAGGCAGATCCTTGTCTGGTCTCCATCAGAACTCATTTATGATGAGCTGGTAAATCCCCATTCATGTCCTTTTTTCTGTTTTGTTATTCCATTGTTCAATGTTTTGCCTCATCTTTAATGGTGAAGAAGTAGGGATAATTTGTCTATATGTTTCGGTGACACTTTTCCTGCTAGTTAGGGGTTGGAACATGTAAACGGCACCAACACAATTCGTTAATGCATGAAATGGAACCAAACACCAGAAAAGTTCAGTAGTTACTGGAAATAATCAAACTCCTTTGCGGTTCTGCAGGATGAGAGGAGCAGTGAAGGTAGAGCCCCTGTGGAAGATGAGGATAACTGGAGTAATTAAATTCTTATTCTTTACTTCAAAAGCAGGGGTGAAATAATTGATGAGAAAATGAGCCACTGTAGCCTCTTATGTTTACAATGGGATTACTCATAAGTCTCTCTCTTCCCCGATTCGTTTTTTGTCCTTTTTTCTTTTCTTTTTTTCCCCCGGGTGCGAGCCCGGGGGGGTGTCTGTACATTAGTCAAGTTTCATATTTGTTATTTGGTGATCTTCCTCTCTTTTTTTAACGGGCTTTGTCTCTTTAAAGTGATACGGGATGCTTTCTATTCAAACGTGAAGTTGTCTCATGTGATTGACTTTTGCTGTGCTTGTTGGATGTTTGTGGAAAAGCTGGTGAGATAGTTATGGAATATTGCCTTCTGTTCCCGCTCCTTATTTGTCTCATACTGAAGTCACAATAAAATTTCTGCTACCCTTTTGCGGTTAGCCATTGATAGCATGGCGAATACCTTCCTGAACAGACGTAGCAGTTTACAACTCATTCAGCCCTGACTATAAATATATAAACCAGCTTAGCATCAAATTTAGTGAAAAGTTCTAGATTAATGTGGGCCAGAATACATGCAAGAGATCAGTGCTGTAATATACTGACTCTGAATAGCGGCAGCTTGTTGTGTTCGTTGCTTGGGGGTCTGGAACATTAGGTAGAAGTACTGGCTGTTTATTCTGATTTCTGATTGAAACTCCTGAGGTAGGAGATAGGTGTCTTGAAGTACCAAAGAGACTAGGATTCCTTACGGTTTGTTGCAACCCAAGTCAAAGCCCTCCCCTCCGCTAAGTGCTTCCTTTGGGTTGACCTCAAAGCCATACGTAGCAAGAATGCTATCAGCTATGCTCTCTCGGTATCCGATGTCGTTGGTTTGTTAATGGATATTATAATGTTCCATGTAAATCATTTAATATGTATTTTATCCAAAGGACATCTGTTTTGGCCTGATATATTCACATTACTGCTATATTAGTTAGGTTGCTAAAAAATATATCGGTGTGAATAGATTTTGGAAGCGTCTATTGATTCATTTGTGTTCTAAAACCCAACATCAATTAATAATGGGAAACGAATATCTCCTCTTTTAGTTGGCTTCTTTAATTGGAGATTGCATTCACGCATAAGAGCATACAATCAGATATCAAAGTTTTCATATTAGCAGATGTTTTAGGTATACAAGTTATGATTTTTGAATTGGAGGCTGCCTTTTAGAGTATTGTTGCTAAGGTTAACAAGGTTGAAAATTGAAGACGAGGTTTTTGAGAATCTGAATGTTGTCATGAATGAGCTTGAAGTAGCAACATGGCCCAACAGAGGCGAGGTGGTGAAGCCTATAAGGCATGAAAAAAGAACTCCCTTCCTTGCATGACTTTGTTGAATGGTTCAACATGCTAGGCTGTAAGCCCGTTGATACTCCTTTTAGCAAAGGTGAAGCCTTGAGCAATAGAATGTGTCCATGAACTGTAGATGAAAGAGCATAAATGAGCCGAGTCGCTTATGCTAGTACGGTGGGTAGTCTATTGTACTCCATGTTGTGCACTAGACCAGATATTTGTTTCACCATTGGGTTGGTTAGTAGATACCAATTTGACCAAGGACTAGCACATTAAAAGGTAGTCAAAGAGGATCATGAGGTATGTGAAGGGAACTTTTGATCATGCGTTGTGCTATCAAGGAAATCATATGCACCTGAACTGATACACTAATTCTGACTATGGAAAAGATTTGGATGATAGCAATTCTACCTCGGGATATTTCTTCTTCGTCACCATTGGTGCTGTATTATGGAGTAGCAAGAAGCAATCATGTATAACCTCATCCATGACCATGTCGAATTTTGGCTCTCACGACAACGGTGCATGAAGCTGTTTGGTTGAAGAGGTTCTTGAATCACCTAATTGGGGATGGTGATAGTAGTAGTCCAGTGTTAGTTCACTGTGATAGTCAACTCGCAATTGCTTACATCAAAGACATTGACATTAAGTTCAAATTTTCCAAAGACATGGTAGCACACAAGAAAGTGCGTGCCAAGTCAATTTCTACGAAAAGTATAGTTGCAAATCCCTTAACTAAGCTTGTTGTAAGAGATGTGTTGTTATACACACTAGGGGTTAGGGACTTCGTAACTAGTAGGATGTACCTGGCCTTTCTTTTCTCTCTGTTACTTTTTCCCATGCATTCATGATAATTGTCTAACATTTTTTCCTTTTGAAATAAGTTGATTTGCATATACTTGTTGGAATGTTTAATTGTACATTCTTATTTATGAAAGGTATGTGAGTTACACATAAGGTTTAATCCTCTCGCACGGGTAACTACCTCAACTTATTAGAGTATTAATGGGAGATGAGACAATATTTTAATTAAAATTATTATAAGGATAATGGGAGAGCAACTTAAATCATGAATGTTGCCTATGGAACTACCTAGTCTACCTAAAGGAGGCTAGATGTGAGTTCATGTCAATGAATTGATTTGGGAACTCAGTTTGGATAATAACGTGTCCAAATTTCATCTATAGAGCATTATGGTTGAAGAACCAAAAAGTCATACACTCCATGGAAAGAGAGAAAATATTGTGACATGTTTCATACTATGTGTGCTAGAGATGACCAATTGGGTTAACATGAGTTAGATCTCAAATTATATTTGTGTTAGACCCCATAAGGTTATGGCCTTATATTTGTACATTCAGGACTCTAATCAGTGGCTTGAGATTCAATTTGGTGTTCGTTATCTTAGTGTACTGCCAAAGGACTATGAATGATTCGGTCTAGCGAGACATTTCTTGAAAAAGGAATTAGATTTAGTTGAGAGTCTCATAAGAAGAGGAAGATCATTCATGAGATCTCATAAATTTATATTCATCGGCGCATAGTTATAACGTATGGGTCATAATTGTGAATACGAATGATGGTTTGGTGAGATCAAAGTGAGACATCTTAATGAGATTAAAATTATCTCGGGAAACTACTTATGTGTAGTTCTCAATGAGAGACTATACATTCCTAACAGATGTATAACACAAATCTCTCACAAGTATGTTTGTCATACGACCTATTTGTTTAATATGAAGATTATACATAAATAAAAAGAAAATAATTTCATCTTAAGGTGGAAATAGGTATTCTCTAATGTACGTGTGTGAGATGTTGGACTTGGGGCACGATCCACACACAAGGTGTGCAAACCCAATTCACATAATAAATTGATGGCATGTTAAGAACTTAACCACTTGAAAAACCTAGTTCCTAAACCAGTCCATCTAATATAAAAAGTGGACCAATCTAAGAGGTGAAACACACATAAAGAACATTGAAGGGTCCTCTTAAGAGAGTTTTCTGCGCAAAACCCCAAGGGCTTTTAGGCTATGGGTTGGCAAAAGTTCTCCGAGCAGTGAGGTGATTCAAAGCCAAGATTCGATCATCTTCCACTGTGAGACTAAGATAAATCATTTTATGCTTAATTTAATACATAATTCCTTTAGAAAGCAATAACATTAATCTAAAAGGCAAAGAGAGAAGGAAGATGGTCACCTAGAAATTTAACCCAAAATTAGTGTATGGGCCTCAATATTGGGGCAAGAGGAGTTAAATTAATGGCACAATTTTCATTTATTCTTGCTAATCCATCCTAATACTCTAAGAATTTAACCCATAACATATGTGGATTTTGAAATCTTGAAGTGTAAGAGAGAGAGAGTTGGACACTTGCATGTTTGAAAGAGAGATTGGAGAGATAGAAGGCAACAAAGAGTAGAGAAACAATAATATAAAGTGCAGCATCAAATTTCAAGGAAAAACCAAGTGAAATGAGGGAACTTTAACAAGAACTAAGTGCAATAAGAATATATCACTAATGTGGAGAGAGAACATTGCAAGAAATTGAAGAGATAGTGGAAGCAAAGAACCAGAATTAAAAAAATTGGTTAGATATAAATGAGTTTAGAGTGGCTACATTAAATAAAAACCTAAACCATCCTAATCATACCTTGAAACCTAGCTAAAATCTACTTGCATACACACATGGAGGAGGGGGAGTATTTATAGGCCTTTAATTAGTGAAAGTGGCACGAGCTAAGTGTGCTACTTTGGTGCAATCAAACTACTGGAAGAAACTTAAAGTGGCATGGGTCGATTGTACTACCTTTTATGTCTCTCCGTTCGTACTTTTTCCACAGCTTTTGTGACAAGCTAACCTAATCATACTTCATGGTTATCCCGAGTTGTTGTTCAGGGTTTACTCAAGTTCTTATTACAAATTTTCTTCATATTTCGCACCAATTATCCGCTATTTGTGCAATTCTTTTATTACCTACAAAATCAAGAAAATACTAATAAAATGCCTAATTTAACAATTATTATGAGCTAAAGTCTAGATGAAATGAGGTGTAGAAATTAAAATAATTAGAGCCCAAACAATTGGATTCTAAAAGCATAAAAATCTTGTCGCTCTAATCGAGCGTTTTAGAGGGATTCAATTTTTTCGATGCTTCTCCTCAATATGATTCAAGTCCTTAACAAAAAAGTTTATTCTTTAGTTCAAATTTTAAAGCAATTTCAAGATCCACTCGAACATCCTCAATTAATCCTAGATTAAGAAGAGTTGTTGCTTTTCTGTTCTTAACTTCGACGTTATAGGCATTAAACTTATCGCTAAGTTATAATGAAATTTCACTCTTTCAAGTTCATTAAGCTTATCAGCAAGGTGTTAGATTTGAATTATCATCCCTAGTTTAGATATCAAGTCAACCNNNTACTTACAAATTGATATCCCAATACTTAAAATCAGAAGGCTTTTTTCCATCTTTGTGCATGAGCGAGGTTGCCATATGGTATGTATTAGGTGGTCTACTTGTGCAGGATGTTCGATTACACTATCTATGATGCAAATTATCAACAACTTTAGAATCCCTCAGGAACTCCAATGCTTCGTCCTATGATCCATAATAATCTGACAACAAAACAAATGGAAAAAGAGATACTGCCACTATAATAACAAGAAATGTTATTAGTAAGAGTGGAAGAACGCCAACTAGGCCAGGAGCAGCCTCGCAACTTACTTACACAAAAAGAATGAAAACACACATAAACCAAACTCTAAGGACAAACAACAACCACCAAAATGGAAAAATTGTAATACCATAAACATACCCCACTTAATGATAACTGAAACTATACTCTTGACAAATCAAGGAAATCACAACTAGTAGTACACAACCAACACAAAACAAAACAACACTATAGAGCAAGGAAAACAAAGGAAAAACAACCTCACTGAGAATGTGGATGAGATGGTTGGCCAATTGATCCTTGATAAGCTTGAGCAACCCACCTAGAGAAGAACCTACATGCTAATGCTAAGTCAAAGGCCTAAAATAAAAGTACGATCCTCGACTCCCTGTAATCACTACCCTACCAATGTTACTAGAAATGCATGTGCTAAAGGCTGTAATGCATGTAACAACCATCACTTTGATGAATACTTAGTCGGAGCCTAAGAGATTAAGAACCCTTGAAGACAAATGCGGACAGGCTAAAGGGGAACAATGCAATATCAAATGTACAAAATCTGAAGAGAGAAAATTTAGAGAGAGAAAATCTTGTGGTTGTTTTACATGAAATCAAAACAAATACTTAGTACTAGGGTTCACGGGCACGGTTTTTATGATAGTTGTGTGGTTCCAAGACTTGTGTTCATTTTATGACGCTATTTTTTTAGGGGAGGAGGGGAGGGTAATACTGTAATACCCCATCACTTAATTATGTTCAAATGATTTTAACTGTTGCATTAGTCACATGAGTATGATTAATTGGAGCAGTAAGTTCTGTATTTTTTTCTATTATCACATAAACCAATACTTGATTTAAGAAATTAAGTCATCGCAGAATTTTTTCTAAAGTATATAAAATCTTAGACAACTATATAAATGTATAAAATTTCTTGCGAATATGCCTTTGTACCCAAGCAAGGTCGGAAGCTTATTGAGCCATATTAATTTCTTAATAATTAAGAAAGATAAATAGATAAATTAAGTCAAGGCATTAGCACTTACTAAGTGGGTGGCCAACATCTGACCAAGTGGGGAAAACAAAGCAATTAAAGATAAGCTGGAATTAAATTTCATTTAAATAAGTTCTAATCTTGTGGTGCAGTAAGGAAAAAGGAAAAAGAAATGAAAGAAAATATAAGAAGTTAATTCTAGATTGTTAAAGAGTCAGATGAATCAAACAAAAATTTTAACAAGAAGCCCAAAGCTTTCCCGCTTGCCAGTTCTATCGCGCACGAACCAAAACCCCCATTTGCTTCACTGCTGCATTACTGCCGCTAGTTTCCGGTGCCGTTGTCATCATCAAGCCGGCCGCTAGCACTGCCCAGTCACATCACCTTCCACTAGAGCCGAGCCAGCCGCAGCAGCTTCCATCTCTTTCCCTGCTGTCTATAGCTATGAGCAGGGCTACTTGGGACGCCACGTCTCACCAAGTCTGCTGCCCTCTTGGTAGCTAGCAGGCTACTGTGATACCCTCAACGTCGCCACCACCTCACATCCTCCACAAATTCAATCACCATACTCCCTTCCTAATCTCAAGAAAGTTAATTTTCCCCTTCCTAATCCCAATTAAGTTTAGTCTTACAATTTCTGATTTAATTAGGTTTAATAAGAACACAAGTTGCACGCAGAAAAAAA
>NCQV01050534.1:10189-25848 GCA_002740545.1 Lophocereus schottii
AGATGCTGTGAGGAATGTTTAAGGAAGACCAAGCATGATTCTAGTGTGCCAAGTTATCTATGGGTGCTTGCTTTGGGGGCATGTTGGATCGATTGTGGCAATTGAGAGGTAATGTTGAGTGAACGTGATGTAACTAATGTAGTTGAGGATGGAGTGCTTAATTGTTAAATTAAGATGAAAGTTATTGAGATGTACATGAATGCGTAAACAAAGTATGTCAATTTGTTCAATTTAATTTGTATATCAATTTCTCAATGTAATTTGTGAAATGTTGTTTAAATCTACTTTGTATTTAGGAGCTTTCTCTGAATAGTATTGGATTGGGATTATATTTTTTAGATTTTGGTTTCTTCATGAATGAAATGCTTCATGAAATTGGGAGTGGAAAGAAGGTTAGGCTAGGTGTGTAGTTAGGGCCAGCAAAGACCCGTACCCGCCTAAAATCCGCAAAATAGGTGGTGAAAATGAAAAAAAAAAATGAGGATGTGGTTGGTATTGCTAAAATGGGTATGGATATGGGTATGGGTATAGGTCCTCCTCATCCCATATCGGTCTTATACCTATTTTGTCAATACCACCTCATACCTATCTCATACCCGTCCTATATAAAACCCATACCATTTGTTTAAAGTTCTAATTTGTTGCTTGGACTTGAATATTTTGTTACTTCCTTGGCTTTGTATGATATTCAAGACTTCGACGGAATATTTTAGTTAAAACTGTAGTTATTAAATGCTAATTTTTTCTTTGATTGGCAAACTTTTAGTCGTACTTGATGTGATATAATATGTTGTTGGAAGGTTGATGTTAATGTGACATATTAGCTATTTGATATTTAATATGAGTACAAAATGAGTTTAATTCTTTTTGGTCTATATATACGCAAATAAAACCCGCATACCCACTATACCCAGTGGGTATGGGTAAGTGCATAACTTTATAATACCCGATGGGTATGAGTATGACTATGGGTATAGGTATGGATTTTGAAAATGGGTATGGCTGAGGGTATGAATAAAGCCACCCCGTACCCACCCCAACTGCGACTCCTGTATGCAGTTATGGAGGTGGGTAAGTAAGTTATACTTGATTGAAGAATTAATGCGAATCATTTGATCATATTACATTAATTTATGCTGATTAGGGATGCAAGAGCAATGATTACGTGATGTAATTCAGTATGAAAAGGGGATTAAAGTGATTGTGAACTCATAAATTAACTAGATTAAATGTATAAACTTTGTGGAAAGGTGTATACAAGAGAGAGCCTAAAGAAATATTAGGTTAAGTTATGTAAGCAAGCCCATGGTTACTAGCATAAGAGGATTGAGTATAAGTACTTGATTTGGTTTAGAAGGGATGACTAGGTATCGCTAATTGATTTAGGTTGTAAACTAGGGCCAATAGCTAGATGGCTTGAATTAGTCAACTATAGATAAGAGAGGAGAGTGAGGAGTTTCCCCATTTGCTGTTTTCAAATCAAAACAGCATATGGAAAAAGGAATGGTGGGTTTACTAGCGTATCAAGACTTGCTAACTAAATATATCAAAGTTCACTATAATGTGCAAGAGAATGTCTAGCAAGGACTATAACCTACGCGAATTAATTCCTCATTACTATAAACCGTTACTGAGTCTATTCTCGAAAAAGGATTATGAAGATCAACTTGATTGATAAACAAAACAAGCATTAAATGTATGCTATTACTTGTACCCTTGAAAGACATTTTAAATTTACATTTACTAATGCTAACAAGTTTTCATTCAGCCATTGGAACCTTTAGGACCCATTTTAGTGTTCATTATTCTATATGCAATGTTCATTGTTTATAGTATTTCTAGAAGAATTCATAGTTTGGGCCTTTCCTATTAAACGGGAAATTTATAATTGATTGTTCATTGATGCCATAGCTACTATTCATATGTTGAGGCCCTAGTCTAGGCCAAGCAATTAATCATTAATTTTTGAATACGGTGCTCCTCAAAAGACTTTTACAAAGCATAGTTTAACATTGCGCATGCGCATGCACTGATTCCTTGTAAATATTTATCTAACTGTACAAGAGTAGTGTATTGAGTTGTAGCTCACTTTCCTATTGCTTTTGTGTTTTGTAAACTATTTTAGGGAAGGAGAGGTAACTTAAGGTTTAGTAAAAGTGAAGAGGCCAAGGGTACAGGAGAAGTAGGCCAGGGCAGTGATTGCTAATTCTCTACCTTAGCTAGTCATTTTGAAGACCTAGAAACTAATTTGTGTGTTTCGTACCTTTTGAAGCCTTAGTGAAATCTAAATCCATTTTGGATGCGATCATATCGTTGTGTTGTGCCTACTTTGAAATGTTTGATAACAATCTTGAACCTTATCTTTTGTAGATATTGAAATTAGCAAATGCTAATTATCTAGTGGATACCAAATCCCTATGTGCAGCCTTGTCCCTAGGGGATGATGGTGATGCCTTAGCTTAATAGCGCGCTTGGCTGCCTTATAATGCTTAATAATGAAGGTACTAGAAGGTGATTCAGTTGAGGCGTTATAGTAGTGGTCCTAGTGTAAATTTATATATACGAATGACTAGATTAATGCCACTATTTGAGGCCTATGTTGCTGAGGCTTTAGGTACATTTGGGTAAGGAGATAAAAAGTCATAAGAATAAGATTGGCTCTGTAAGGAATGAGCAAGTAAACCCTACAGTTGACTAAGAAGTATAAGTTTCTATAAAATGTGTACAGATAGATATATATACCCATATATCGAAATGCTCGCGTAATTTATATATGGATATTGTCGAAGTTGGTAAGTGTTTTGAGATGATTATAGATGGCAGGACATGCCCCTTGGTAAGTCCTTAAAGTGCACTCTATTTTGAGGTTATTTTGTGCCCTTTTTAAGGGGAATTATGTGTTTCATGCTATACTATCCACTCCTTTTTTTGGTTTTATGCATGGGTGTGGTTCTTTTCTGTGTTTTGCAGGCTTTTGAACCATTTTACCCCAATTTGACCGTAAATGAGTGTAGCCTAACTCCCCACGAACCCCTCCAAGTCATTATGCCTATGGAAAGAAGAAAGAAAAGATGAGTATTGAGACAGAGTTCACCATGGACGGTCCGTGCAGAAAGCCATGATTCGTGGTGCGGCCATAATTGCAAGCCTGTTCATTTTCCTTCATTGTGTGGCTGGGTTGATTGAGTTCTTCTTTAAATAGGGCCATTTCACAACAGATTAGGGGAAACACAATAGAAAAGAGAACTCTTACTAGTTAGTCTTTCCATTCTTTTCCATTCTTTTCTATGTTTAGTTTAGATTTCTAGTTAGTTCTCAATGTTGAAGAAGTACTTACTGTTTTGGAACCCTTGCAAAGTTGGAAAACCCTTGGAGGATCCCCAATTACACTAAGTTTCTTCTCTCAAATTCTATTTTATTGTTGTTAATTTAAATATATGTGAGGAGTTTTCTCAGTTTAGGGATTGTTAGCCAAGTATTGATGTTGGAATCTCTCATCTTTATTTAGTTGTACATATTCTTGATTAGGATTGGTTAGATTCTATCTCATATGTGAAATTATTGTGATTGAATTTCGGTCAAATTCATTTGCTAATTCTAAATAGTTCAGTGAAGGACTGAAATGTGAGACTTGCTATTTGATCGATAAGATAAGACTTGACTTAGCAATACTTAAGAGAAATTCATTTGTTAAGAGGACCTTTAGCCATCATAAATTCATAACTTCGACTAAACAAGGACATTTGAAAGAATGACGATTAGTTTAGGCAATTCAATTTATTTTAAAAGGAAATTGAATTCTAAATGCGTTAGCACCCCTTTCAATCTCCTATTATAGATTAGGTACATTATATATGTCACTGATCTACATCTTTACAAGGTGAAACAAAGCCCTAGATGTTTTAAATTGATTGAATTTTCTAATTAGGTTAGAACGTCGTTCAAACTCTCTATTGAAATTTGCTTGCTTAGCACTTTTATAGGACAAAACTCAATAGATTACGATTCATCTTTGTAATAGCCCGACCATAAGTTATGTTTATTTATTTAATTAAGTCAAGTTATTCATTTTTCGCATTTATTTATCTCATTTAATTATCTCGACTGGGAGAATTCATTTTGGGCCGTACTTTGCATTTCAAGTTTCATTTACCGTATTAATTTCCAAAAAAAAAAATTGACAGTAGACCTCGATATTTATGATTTAAAAGATTAAATTATTTTTCATGATATCACATTTAATTTCGAGCTTTGGAAAAAAAAATGTTAAATTAGTCGCACTCGGTTTCACAATTTTTCCGAACCCGAGCTCACTTAAGGCCGATTTCGGCCCAAAAAGTTCCTAATCTATTTTTTATAGCTAATTACCATCATTATCCCTAATTTAAATTAGCAAAAGATTTTTTTTTTTTGAGGGATAAATTCTCAGCCATGTATAATCCCTTCAATTGCAACCAAGTAAACAACTCAAGCACAAAAACACCAAAGCAATTTCCTCCCACTTTGCTCTCTCTTTCTCTCCATTTCTCCACTGCCCCATGGCCAGCCTGTGCTGCCAGCCACCACAGCCACCACTCTTAGTGACCACCAGCTAGCTGGCCACCATGCCATCAACCACCATCCACCACCCGAACACCTCCCACATCAAGCAACACCTCCATTTCCCCCTTTTGATCACTAAGCAAGGTAAAAGTCTAGTCTAATCAAATTTCATTTTCGATTTTTATGTTGGATTTGATTATAGATCATGTTATCTTGATATAAACAAGTGTTATTTTGATGTTTGAATGGTTGGATTATGCTTAAAAGTAAGTGATGTTTGACATTGTTCATGATCATGCAAGTTTAGATTGGGATGATGGATTTTGATTGTTTTTAATGAGATTTTGTGATTTTTGGCATTGATAATGAATATCAAGATGTTTATATTAATTTGGATGAGTTACAAAGTGATTTTAGTGGGTGGCTATATGAGGAAAAGATTGAAACTATGCGATTTAGGGCTAGGAAATAGACCCAAAATAGGGGTTTTTATGAATAAACTGGTAATTTGTGGTACATGGAAAAATTATGATTTTTGGTGTGAAGATAACTCAATGAGTTAGATTTCAATAGGCTCTAGAATTACTTAATTCTGAGTCATGTAGACAATGTTATGCCCAATTTACTAAAGCCTGCGCAAAATACATCAAAACTGGGAACAGTTTTGAATAGTGGAATTTACGAAAAAACAGGTATCGATTGGCTCATTGAAAAATGGTGATTTTTGGTATGTGGATAGATCAATGAGTTATCTTTCAAATGCTTTTTGAATCACCTTAGTCTGAATTCTGTGGAAAAAGTTATGGTCATTTTGCTACGACTGTGCAAATTGAACTGAAATTGTGCACGTTTGTATTCTACCCTAATTTTGGGGACCCTACTACGTGAATCATGCTTTTTGTTCTAAATAAAAGTTTTAGTGGACATTATGAGCTTTTCATATTGGGGTTTTAATCTTATTTGGAGGTCAAGAGTGAAAGACACGGATTTTCTAATGCAGACCATCAAACGGTAACATGAATGAATACAGAAATCGTGATATTTGAAAATATTTTCAGAAGTTTCTATTTAATTATGGGTATTCCAAGGAAATTATAAAGTGTAGTGAGTTCAACAGGTGTGATTATGTATAGAAGCTTACTTGGGTTGAAAACCGAGTCAAATGAGCATGAAAATGAAATTTGAGAAATGGGCACAGTAATGACTCAAATTAGTGTCTATCGGATCAACTGAGGTTATTTGAGCTTTTTATGAACCTCACAACACCCCTCATGGCGTTGAACCATTATTACTCATTTCAGAAGCATCACACTTTCCATTATCCATTTTAGAAATATTAAAAACTCATATTTCATTTATATCAATTAAAATCTTTCATTATCACCTCATTTTTTCCAATTTGGTCTATTTTATTTCAGTTTATTGTAATTCAAGTTCAATAACCCAACTGATTTATTATTCAGATCATTTTGGTTGAACTTGTTTTATATTGAATTAAAATTAGTTCATTTTGGTTTAACTTGTCCTGTATTGAATTATTGGAATTGTAGAAGTCTTTTTAAATAAATCAATTTCCATTAAACTTACGAATTATGTCAGTGAATATGGTTTACTAACTACATTTACCTATAATTATATTTTTTAAATAGAAATGGGGACTAGTCTATCGTTTTCATTGTGCATAAGTATGATCAAGCGAAATATCATTTTAAAGATTTCAGGTGCGTCCATTGCCTGTATCTTTAGAAATCAGAGTTCATTTATCAAAGTATCATATTTGGTAAGTACATCAATGAATCAGTTTACATAGTGATTTGTGATTTAATTAGTCACCCCGTCAGTTATCATCTGTAGGGCATTCGCCCTTTGGTTACCCGAGTGGCTTCAGGCCAAGTCTCCGATCGGCTTGGCAGGTGTACACCTATCCATAGATTGCAACTATATCAAGGGGTTCACTATCAGATAATAGCTAGTAATGCAATTTTACATCATCTCATTCGCTGTTTTAACTAAAAATGAATTGCAAATTGGGCCCAACTAGTGTTTCAATGATTATTTAACAAAGCAAGAATGCATGCACTAAGTTTCGACTCACAGTTCGAAATGTTTTTCATGTTTTGTATTAGGCAAATGTTCAGAGAATCGTCTTCATGATAGTAAACCAGCGGAAGAGAATAAGTTGAGCAAGGGAATCTGGATGGATCAACACTGACACAGTGTATGTATATTTTTAGAGTTGTATATTGAAATCTTCAGTGGATGGAGATACAGACTACATGCTGAATTGTTTTTACTATGGTGTAAAAACCTTATATTGGTTAACAGTTGATTATATAAGGATTTATCAGGTGTGTATGTGTATGATTGAAGCTATGCTTAACTGTGTTATTTATAACACTCATGTTTCAAGCCTTGTCCTTTTGGATGCGGTAATGCCTATATCATTGGGTTGTCTAGATTATAATTAAGGGTTTTATTAAGGAAAATACAAGTAGTGAAACAGATTTAACTTGGAGGCATTACAGATTTGGTATCAAAGCTAGGTTGAGATTTTCTTTATGGAATACGGAGTATGGAGTTAAGATACTGAGAAAGTTGGTTAGTCAGGAAGGAAGATTATTATGATATCATTGAAGATTTGTGACACTGGTAATGTCTGCTTGCCTCATACATATTCTACTCGTATATTCTTCTTTGTCAGATGGATGCACATAATGTGTATCTAGTTTGATCTTAAGAATCAGATTCGAGGGTGATTTCGAACAACAAGTTAAAGGTGCATTCAATGTATTTAGGTAAGTATGGCCATATTGTCCTGAAGTCGCTCGCTATGGCCATATGAGCCAACCATCTGAATGGTATATTGTCCTTTTAATTGAAATTGTTTATTTCTGGGATGTAAACTCTTGTAAGGTTTTGGTCTCCGATGTGTATTCGTCGAGCTTGATTTGATATCCTTTTGTACTTCTAGTCAATGCAGAGGATGTGATGTAAGGCTTTAAGCCTGAAAAATAGCCAGTTTATAAGCGAAACTCTGTTCGTTTTGCCCTAGGAATTTAAGAATCACTAACACTCCTAGCCCTAGGGTTGGAGGCTATTATAGATGTGTCCTATGAAGGGCCCTTGACTCATTTTTTTAAGTTAAATGCATAGGGAAAACTAAGTATATACAGAATACGCAAGTTCAATCAACTTAGTAGTTTTGATCAGTGCACAAGGTCCAACTTTGAGGTAACTTTTGTCCATGATTAGCATAATTTATCTAGGAGTTTTCTATCCTACCTTTATGGTTAGGGAGATATCTTGCAGGTGAAGTAAGTTTCAAATGGATTGGAGGTCATTTGGTCATTCAAAATTGCCAGGCAAGTCCAAATCTGCAAACTGGTCAGAATTTCAGTGCACGAGGCCTGAGTTTATCCCACTTGCAGCCTATGCATTCCATTAGATAGAGATGTTTTAGTTGGTCTATGTCAAAGTACAGAAATTAGGCTTTCCATTGACCCATGTTGCAGCACATTTGGAGGCCAGCGGTCAATGAAATTCAGCGTAGAAGTTTGATGGTACAGATTATTCAAGTCAGTGGATATGTACAACTTTGAGCTCATATTTACTCATCATATGGGTGTCATTTTGTGCGTTTCTTGGATCCAAGTGGCAATTACTTCAATATGCTTCATTGATTGCAAATATTTTCTTCTATAACTCACGAATTTCATCTAAGTGAGCTATATAGGGGTTCTTGATATAATATGCCCTAAATTGTAAAATTTTGGAAAGGCTTGTTCTATGGTATATAAATTTCAAAACCATTAACTATTGATGATTCCATATAAGAGAAACCAAGGATACTTTAAAGAGACATTTTGCTTCAATCTATTGTAATTCAAGACTTGCTTAAATTGGCTAAACTCTTGTACGCAGCCCATTGACTCCACCTTCATCTGTGAAGTATGCATTACTCTTGAAAATATTTCACTGCACCTTCTGGTAATATCCCATCTACCATTGTCCTTGTTGCATTATCAAATGCTGGATACTCGTCACTTCGACCAGGGGCTTCATCTTCTTGTCTTCATGGCATCTCCCCATCCAGCTGCATCATCATTCACTCTCATGTCATATCTTCATCAGTTCTGGTCACCTTTTTCAAGCCTAATTACTGCTAGTAGCTGGTTTATGTTTGGGTTGCACCCATGTCAATAGACGATAATATTGTAGCACACTTGTACAAAAGGTAAATCTTAACTACGCTTTTTATAGGGGTTAATTAGTGTCCAACTTATGGAACCCATTGCTAAGGGAAACGCAATGCGCCTACCATTTTGGCTGATTCAATCTAAGTTCCCTATGGAAGAACACTTGCATAAAGTTCAAGTGTGTCAATCAAAATTTTTACCATGCATTTGGATTATGTCAGTGAGAAATTTTGATGGGTTACTGCCCCCTGCAAAAATGCCTTCAGCTGATTCAGACTAAATAACTATAGAGTACAAAGTATGACCCAGTGGAACCTGAAAAATAGATTTGAGGAATGGAGAAAATTTTCTTTGTAATAGAGGTTCCAGGGGGTGGAAAAGGTGAACATTGGAACATTTTATCTGACAGGTGAAACCGATATTTGATGAAACACTGTTAAGAACAGACCTTTAGGGTCTGACTTCACTTGGAGTAGAATTGCGAAAGAACTAACTACACCGCTCCGGATTGCCAAGCGGGAACTAACAAATATATGTAGTGTGGTAGCCAGAGCAACTCATTGTTGCCTGTTTCTGAAGACTGAAGGCTGTACAAGGGCTCCCATCTCCAAGGCCTGCAGCTATAGGAAGGTCGTAGGTGTTGAGCAAGACAGACACTGCCACCTCTGGTACGGTAGTTACTAGAGCTCTCCTTTAATCTTGAAACTATTTTGTGTATTGATTGATTCAGTTGCCACTCATTCATTTATACTCACACGATCTGCCATACAAGTAAATGTTGAGAATAAGGCGGCAGAAACCAATTATGGAATCAAGTTATCCAACGACTCTAGAGTTGAGTGTTCTGCCTCTCATAAAAATGCGTCCATTACAGTTGGCAGGATAGTATTCCCTTGAGTTCTGATTCGTTTTTACTCATCAAACTTTGATTTCATTCCGAAAATGAGCTGGTTGTGTACTTACGAGGTCAAGATAGATTGTGATTATGCTAAGGTTATTTCAAGAGAGGAGAGAAGTTTCATGGGCAAAGAAAGCAAAAATCTTGTCCTTTAAATTCCGTTACGAAAACCAATGAGCTCTTATGTCAAGGATATATCATGTATTAGTGTTATGTTAGTAACATTCAACTAAGGAAGGAAAAGCAGAAGATATCCCTATAGCTTGTGAATTTAGAGGTGTTTTCCTGAAAACATACCGGGATTGCTCCGCAAAGAGAAATTGATGTTGAGATTGAATTAATCCCTTATACTCAACCTATCTCCAAAACCGCGTATTGTATGTCCTCAATTGAGCTTAAAGAACTGAAGATTCATTTAGAGAAGTCATTACAGAAGGGATTTCTCATACCACGCGTGTCACCATGGGGTGCCCTAATTCTATTTGTAAAGAAGAAGAATGGAACCTAGAGGTTATGTATTGATTACAGAGAGCTGAACAAGATCACCATCAAAAACACATACCCATCGCCCCAAATAGATAGCCTATTTGATCAACTGGAGGGAGCAGGAGTCGTTTCTAAGATTGATTTGAGGTCAGGGTACCATCAACTTAGGACTATACCAAAGACATTCCCAAAACCACACTATGGACCATGTTTAGGTCACTATGAATTCACTGTGATGCCGTTTGGCTTAATCAATGGCCCCGTGGCCTTTGCACAACTTATGAATAGAGTTTTAGACCATATCTAGACAAGTGTGGTCGTGTTTATAAAAGATATCTTGAAATACTCCAAGAACAGAGATGAGCATGCTGTTCATTTGAGGACAGTATTATAGACCTTAAGGGAACATCAATTATATAGCAAATACAAGAATCATGAGTATTGTTAGAAGAAATGGTATTTTTGGATCATATTGTTTCAAAGGAAGAGATTAAGGTTGATTTGCAAAAGGTGAAAGCCGTTACAAAGTGCTCAAGACCCACCAATGCACTGAGATTAGGAACCGTTTGAGTTTAGTAGGGAATTATCGAGTTCAGGAAGGATTTGATAAATATTCCCCTCCTTGACCAATTTGTTGAAGAAAGCTATAAAGTGAGGAAGAAGTTAAATTGGTGGCTTATGCCTTCTAACAACTCAAGTCTTATGAGAAGAATTACCCTACCCATTTCTCTAGTTTTTGCATTGAAAATTTAGAGACATTACTCATATGGGGTACCATGCAAGAATTAATACTGATCATCAAAGTTTCAAGTACATCTTCACACAGAAGAAGCTCAATCAGTTGTGGTAGATCCAATGTCAACCAAGAAAGGGAAATGTTATGACATACGCTCTAAATAGGAAGGCACAACATACCTTGAACACTGCAGTGATTGCGCAACTGAATCTCTTGAGAGAGCTTCAGGTCTTGGACATTCAATTACTGTTGCACAGGAAGGCGAATGTTCAATTGTGGGCACCTACCTTATAGTCCTCCCTAATAGAGGAAATAAGAGTGAATCAGGATGATGATTCTGAGCTCCAAAGAATAAAGCAAAACCCTGAGAAAGGGATTTAATTACAATGGACTTTGTCATGGGATTCCCTCAGATATAATGTATGATCGAGATCAGAGACTACAAGCCTGTTATGTCAAGCACTTCAAAGAGCCTTTAGAACTAGATTGAACTTTTGCAGTTCTTATAATCCTGAAACAAATGGACAAGCATCTAAAAATATCAATGGATCAACTCTTCTAAGTTGGAGCCTGTAGTATCTCATGACCTACGACCAACATTTGTATTTGAAGATAGTAGGGAACTCCCAACAGTTAACGTTGTGACAGCACTAGGAGAGAATCCTTCATTAAACATCAGGACAAACTGACAGCAGACATTGGCCACAGATCACCTTATGGGTCATGAAGATCTTCTCTAGCATTAAATAAGGTGACACATGTCAGAAGATTCCTGAAAATATCCTATTGAAAGCGATAGAAATACTATGTTGATAAAAGAAGGGGATTCCTGGACTTTCATGTATATAGCAAGGTTTTTCAGAAAGTTTCATCAATTAAGGGTGTAAGGAAAACTAAATTGCTGATAAGATCTTTTAGATCATGTTAGTTTATTGAAAGGCTGAATTGCATAGCTTGTCTACTGGATCTATCTATATAACTCAAACACGTACATAACGTATTCCTTACCTCACAACTCAGGCAGTACATTTCATATCCTGACCACGCTGTCATCATCAAACCCATTATAGTCAATGAGGATCTTGTGTTTTTCGAGCACCCAATCCAGGTATTGGATCACCAAATTAAGCAATTAAGCATCAAGTAGATATCTTTAACAAAATTACTTCGCGTAAATCATATCTCCTCGGAAACTACTTGAGAAAATGTGGGCCAAGTGAAAATCAAGTACCCATACTTATTTGAGATAACCTTGTATCTGTTGGCAAAATTTATAAGTTTCGAGGGCGAAACTCTTTAAGGGGGAAAGGCTGTAATAGCCCGACCCTAAATTATGTTTATTTATTTAATTAAGTCAAGTTATTCATTTTTGATATTTATTTATCTCATTTAATTATCCCGACTGGGAGAATTCAATTTGGGCCGTACTTTGCTTTTCAAGTTTCATTTACCGTATTAATTTCGAAAAAAAATTGAGAGTACGCCTTGATATTTATGATTTACAAGATTAAATTATTTTTCATGATATCACATTGAATTTCAAGTTTTGGAAAAAAATGTTAAATTAATCACACCCGGTTTGATAATTTTTCCAAACCTAAGCTCATTTAAGCCCGATTTCGGCCCAAAAAGTTCCTAATCTATTTTTTTAGCTAATTACCATCATTACCCCTAATTTAAATTAGCAAAAGATATATTTTTTTTTGAGGGATAAATTCTCACCCATGTATACTCCCTTCAATTGTAACCAAGTAAACAACTCAAGCACAAAAACACCAAGGCAATTTCCTCCCACTTTCCTCTCTCTTTCTCTCTATTTCTCCATCGCCCAATGGCCAGCCTGTGCTGCCAGCCACCATAGCCACCACTCTCGGCCACCACCAGCCAACTGGCCACCACACCATCAACCACCATCAACCACCATCCACCACCTAAACACCTCCACATCAAGCAACACCTCCATCTCTCCCTTTTGATCACTAAGTAAGGTAAAAGTCTAGCCTAATCAAATTTCATTTTTGATTTTTATGTTGGATTTGATTATGGATCATGTTATCTTGATATAAAAAAGTGTTATTTTGATGTTTTAATGGTTGGATTATGCTTGAAAGTAAGTGATGTTTGAAGTTGTTCATGATCATCCAAATTTAGGTTGGGATGATGGATTTTGATTGTTTTTAATGAGATTTTGTGATTTTTGGCATTGGTAATGAATATCAAGATGTTTATATTAATTTGGATGAGTTACAAAGTGATTTTAGTAGGTGGTTATGTGAGGAAAAGATTGAAACTATGTGATTTAGGGTGGGAAATAGACCCAAAATAGGGGTCTGTTTATGAATAAACTGGTAATTCATGGGACATGGAAAAATTATGATTTTGAAGATAACTCAATGAGTTACCTTTCAATAGGCTCTAGAATTACTTAATTTCGAGTTGTGTAGACAAAGGTGTGGCCAATTTACTAAGACTGTGCAGGATACATTGAAACTGGGAGCAGTTTTGAACAGTGGGCTTTACGAAAAAATTGGTATCGATTGGCTTATTGAAAAATGGTGATTTTTGGTATGTTGATAGATCGATGAGTTGTCTTTCAAATGCTTTTTGAATCACTTTAATCCAAACTTTGTGGAAAACATTATGGTCATTTTGCTATGACTGTGTAGATTGAACTAAAATTGTGCACATCTGTGTTCTACCCTAATTTTAGGGACCCTACTATACAAATCATGCTTTGTGTTCTAAATGAACATTTTAGTGGACATTATGAGCATTTCATATTGGGGTTTTACTTCTTATTTGGAGGTCATGAGTGAAAGATATGTATTTTCTAATACAAACCATCAAACGATAACATGAGTGAATATAGAAATCGTTACATTTGGAAATATTTTGTTTTAGCTTGTTATAATTCAAGTTAAACAACCCTAGATATTTATTATTTAGATCATTTTGGTTTAATTTGTCTTATATTGAATTAAAATTAGTTCATTTTGGTTTAACTTGTCCTATATTGAATTATTGGAATTGTAGAACTCTGTTTAAATAAATCAATTTCCATTAACGTTACGAATTATGTCAGTGAATATGGTTTACTAACTACATTCACCTATAATTATATTTCTTAAATAGAAATGGGGCCTAGTCTATCATTTTCATTGTGCACAAGTATGATCAAGTGAAATATCATTTTAAGGACTTCAGGTACGTCCATTGCCTGCATCTTCAGAAATCAGAGTTCATTTATCAAAGTATCATATTTGCTAAGTACATCAATGAATCAGTTTACATAGTGATTTGTCATTTAATTAGTGACCCCGTCAATTATCATCTGTAGGGCATTTGCCCTTTGGTTACCCACGCGGCTTCAGGCCAGGTCCCTGATCGGCTTGGCAGGTGTACACCTATCCATAGATCATAACTGTATCAAGGGGTTTACTATCAGATAATAGCTAGCAATGCAATTTTACATCATCTCATTCACTGTTTAACTTAAAATGGATTGCAAATTGGGCCCAACTAGTGTTTTAATGATCATTTAACAAAGCAGGAATGCATGTATTGAGCTTCAGCTCACAGTTCAAAATGTTTTTCATGTTTTGTTTTAGGCAAATGCTTAGAGAATCATCTTTATGATAGTAAACTAGCGGAAGAGAATAAGTTGAGCAAGGAAATCTAGATGGATCAACACTGACACAGTGTATGCATATTTTTAGAGCTGTATATTGAAATCTTCAGTGGATGGAGATACAGACTACATGGTGAATTGTTTTTACTATGGTGTAAAAACCTTATATTGGTTAACAGTTGGTTATATATGGATTGATCAGGTGTGTACGTGTATGATTGAAAAGCTATACTTAACTGTGTTATTTATGGCACTCATGTTTTAAGTCTCGTCCTTTTGGACGGCAGTAATGCCCCTATCATTGAGTTGTCTAGATTATAATTGACGATTTTATTAAGGAAAATACAAGCAGTGAAACATGTTTAATTTGGGGGCGTTACAGATTTAGTATCAGAGCCAGGTTGAGATTTTCTTTATGGAATATAGAGTATGGAGTTAAGGTACTAAGAAAGTTGGTTAGTGAGGAAGGAAGATTATTATAACATCATTGGAGATTTGTGACACTGGTGATGTCTGCTTGTCTCACACATATTTTGCTTGTGTATTGTTCTTTATCAGATGGATCCACATAATGTGTAACTAGTTTGATCTTAAGCATCAGATTCGAGGGTGATTTTGAACAACAAGTTAAAGGTGCCTCCAATGTATTTAGGTAAGTATGGCCATATTGTCCAGAAGTCGGTCGGTATAGCCATATGAGTCACCCATCTGAATGGTATATTGTCTTTTAGTTGAAATTGTTTATTTTTGGGATGTAAGCTCTTATACTCCAGCTGTGTGGCCCGTAGAGTTGTGGTCTCCTGTGTGTGACCGTTGAGCTTAATTTGATATACTTTTGTACTTCTATCAATACAGAGGATGTGATGTAAGGCTTTAAGCCTGAAAAATGGCCAGTTTATAGGCGAAACTCTGTCCGTTTCGCCTTAGGAATTTAAGAACCACCAACACTCCTAGCCCTAAGGTTGGGGGCTATTACAGATGTATCCTATGAAGGGCCCTTGACTCATTTTTCAAAGTTAAATGCATAGGAAAAACTAAGTATAGGCAGAATACACAAGTTGAATCAACTTAGTAGTTTTGATCAGTGCACAAGGTCTGACTTTGAGAGAACTTTTATCCGTGATCAGCATGATTTATCTAAGGATTTTCTATCCTAACTTTATGGTTAGAGAG